>PVJI01005153.1:0-99801 GCA_004026765.1 Micronycteris hirsuta | reverse complement strand
TATATATGTATACACACATGATATGCACACACAGATTGTGAATGGCTGCAAGTATTTTCAATGAACCTGTTAACAGTAATAAATTCTAAATAATTGTTTCTAGAGAATGAGAGCTGAAAAGTTACATTTTCCCTTTAGCTTCATATACTATAATATTTTGTTTGTTTTTTTAAAGGCCGTGCATTATTTTAATAATAATGGGGTAAAGCAGTGCTCACTTTGAAAACCTAGAATCCTGATACTGGAATTCCTAAATGGACAACTCCTTTCCAAATCTACAGCTTCCATAGGCCAGTACTTAGTGATAACAACAAGATGGCAACTCTTGGGTTAACAGCAGGTAGACCATGGACAGGTAGATTCTAGTTTAAAACACAGAAATCGCAGGAAAACACACATACACAGTTGACCCTCCTTAGGCACAGAGAACAAGCTCACCACAAGCAGAGAGAGTACATCACAGGGAGCGATGCTGGCAGAATGGTTTCCTCGGGAGAGAGCAGGATGGAGCTGACCGCATGGTCGAGGACCACAATGCAGACTCCACGATGTGACTCATGAAAGAGTGTGTGAAAATATGCTCCCTAAAAGCTGAAAATGATACTCTAGCCAGCTAAACTCTCATTTAGAATGGAAGAGCAGATAAAGTGCTTCTCAGATAAGGTCAAGTTCAAGGAGTTCATCATCACCCAGCCTTTATTGTATGAACTGTTAAAGGGATTTATATAAGGTGGTGGGGGGGATATCAACAGGGGAGTGGGAGGGGGAGAGAGGGGAAAAAGGTGCAGAGAATAAGTAGCATAAATCGTAGGCAGAAAACAGACAGGGGGAGGTTAAGAATAGTATAGGAAAAGTAGAAGCCAAAGAACTTATGTGTATGACCTATGGACAAAAACTAAAGGGAGGGAAATGGGGGTGGTATGGGGGCGGAGGGGAAGAAAGAGGGGAAAATGGGACAACTGTAATAGCATAATCAATAAAATATATTTTTAAAAAAGCTGAAAATGACAGTGCATGGCCTTTAGGGAATATGGAAAAACTACAGGACTCTGTGGGATTACTTGTATCTAGAATTTAACCATTATTAACTAATAGTATTTTCTGATTTTCTCCTGAAATTAATCAAAATGAAAATAACATTCAAGAAAAAAATCCTATTATACTAGTCTAGATTTTTGTCTCCCTCCCCCGACCCGGGCTGATGGCGAAGAGGTGCCTAAAATAACTGAAGCTTTTGGTGCAGCAGCTGCCCCTTATACAAGGAATAAATAGGTACAGACACTGTCAGATTTATTTTTTTACCCTACTGCATTTTCTAGACTTGTGTATAGTTTCCTACTCCTATATATTTTCTAGTCGAGTGAGTTCTTCAAAGAATTTTTGTATTGTGGGAATGGACATGTGTGATGTTTATTTGTGCTGCAAATAAGTATTTTCTTTCAAGTAAGAAAAGGAGTGGGAACCCATTTACTTGTTCAAAAGCAATTCAATTTCCTTGTTGACTGTCAAACAAGCCAGGGATGAAATTGATCAATTTCAGGAAGGTAATGAAAAGAATTGTCTAGGGATTCTAAAGAGTCTATTTTAGTAGAAAATCAGTATGTAGATATACTTCAAACTAATAAAATTATGGCCAAACCGAGTAACTACAATCTTCTCATATCAAGATCATTATCAGAAAAAGAATTATTGGGTTTCTTACTATGTATGGTATAGATTTGAGCCACCATTTTTGTGCTTCCTCATATGTGAAGGTTCTTATATAATGCTTTGATTTTCTAGTTATTTCCACTGACCCTTGTAGCACTGATGAGATTTCTGTTGGGTGAAAGTCAACTGTGAATCTATGTGTGTGGACGTTTCTACTGTGAGATTAGAGTGAGAAGCTGGAGAGAGGTCGAGAAGAAACAACGGGGTAGAGGAAACAGATGAAGGGCTTTTGTTAGGTAGAAATTATAACGCCATATTCAAGTACAATTATTTTCCCCCAAATAGCTAGTTAATATGTTGCCCATTGAGTCACAGTAGGAGTTGCATTTTCCCAAGTGGTAAGGTCATGGGAGATCTTAAAATGTAGTTGAAGGAATCAATTTAACCTTGGAAATATTTATATTGTTATTGTTTGTAAAGCTGGAGATTAAGATGATGCTATTAGAGCGTTAGGAAGATTGGTCTCGTGAGAGTACAGGACTGGTGGGAACAGCAATCAGTGAGGGCCCCGAACAAAAAACCGGTGACCAGGGCCTTGACAGAGTGTTTGCGTGAGAAGAAGAGAGACCGCACGTAGGTGCTGGAAAGGGTAAGGATAAAGAACGGAGAGTTTGAAGGAATTGTGACTATGATTCCCTAGAACAAGAAAGAAGTAAAGATAATGTGACTCTTGGAATTAGATTTCTTTTACTACCTGAACACTGGTCCCTAGGACTCAAAAAATCTGGTTTCTCATTTCAGCAGGGACAAGCCATGTCTTAATTAGAAGCCAGTTATTTAAACTCCAAAAGCCTTAGACCCTTCAACTTATAGAAAAAAGGAGGGTGGGCTAGATCAGAGTATGCCATTTCCAGTACGTGACCTCACTCTGTAGTCCCCCGACTGAACCAGGTATCATTCATCAATCACTGAGCTTTCCCATTGGGTACAAATGAAACCTTACTGTCCTGATCAGGTTCTCAAGACAACTGGTATCAACTGAAGAAATTCTGTATTCACAGCAATATCATTATCCAATATAGATTGTAGGATGTGAGGGTGATTGTAGGATGTGTAGGATGTGTAGGATGTGAGGGTGAACGCAACATCTGTCACCCCATTGATCGCCAGGGTTGATTTGGCTGATCTGGCAGGCTAGGCAGATGTTCCCTTCCTTCCTCCCTCACCGATCCATGTGCATCCCTCCCAAAGCTGTGCGCTCCATTGAAGAAGACGGCCTTCCCAACCAGAGGAGAGGACCAGTCTTCGGTCAAGGGTATACAAGTAGCTACGCTCCCTGCTAGACCCTCCAAACAAGCTCCCAATATAGATTGTAGATGTATTCCAATGTTTTTTCTTGTTCTATTATATTTATCCTCCGAGTCTACTGATTGCAGCTTATTGCAAAGAGAGGAGCAGAAGACCCTTTGTTGGAAATAGTAGCATTGAAAAAGGTAGTGGGGTAGAGAAGGAAGGAGAAGGGGTGTGTGGAGCATGCTTCTATCAGTAGGTGTTTGTGTTGCAAAGTGAAACTTGAATGCACTTGGTTACCACAGCTACAAATCTTTCAATCAGGGATAAGAATGCTCAACTGAATGAGTATGAGCTAAAGATCAGTGAAACACACGTCAGTGTACTGGAAGACTAATGGATTAATGTAGAAATAAGCGGGTATCAGAATAAAAGGCCTTTCTTTTGTGGGGAGAAGAGCCATTAGGGAATCAGAAAGCTGTTGTGAAGGGTAAGGATAACGTGAGACCAAGTGGCCAAAAGCAAGGGCAGCTAGATCCAAAACCCTGGACTCAACAATTCAGAGAGATAAGAGACATCCCTTCACCATTTAATGTCTGGTTATAATACTTTGTCTTAGTTTGTTTCTTATGTATATTTGAATACTTGATATAAAACTTACAGTTGGTTCTTCTCTCAGGTGTGTTTACTCTCTTCCTGCTACAAGGGCTTTGGGCACATGTACACACACACACACACACACACACACACACACACACTTCTATTTTAATTGCCTGTTTTTCCCAGTGAAGAAAACTCAAGTCAATAAGCTTCCAATGTTGCGACCTGTAGACTAATTCCTATGATATAGTACATAATTATTTCAATAAGCTATTTCCATAGAGGGCTTTACAACCTGTCCTGAGTATAAATGAAGGTGATGTACAAGTGGAATTAACTGAAGGTTTCTGATCTTAGGGAGACTTTGGATCGTGTAAGCAAATCCCATCTCATTTTGTGTTCATTAATAAATTCTTTCCCTATTTTCATTTTTTTTTTATTAAGGGAGTACTTTAATAAAGAAGTTTCATTAAATTTTATATTAAATGTTAATTGAATAGACTAATAACCTAGATGTTACAGATTTATTTAGAATAATATCACACCTCAATTATAAGTAACCATGTAATAATATAACTGTTAAGTTTAATTTTTAGTTATAATGCCAAATGATCTTAGCTTTTAAATTGAGATACCACGAGTTATTCCTCACATGCATGGAAGACATTTGCTCCTCTCCTATGACTGTGTTGTCTGATTAGGTCATTATTATTTTGTCAAATTTTTATATCTCCTCTGTCTTCTTTGGGTCTTCATAGAGCTGCTCATTTTGGTTGTCTCAGTCTCATTTAGAAAAAATGTATACACTTCCCAGGCAGCAGCTATTTCTCTCATTTCTATCCTCTCTTCTGCTTTAGTACACTTCTGTATGCCTAATGAATGACCTTGAATCAGAATCTTCCCAATGTCACCAAAGAAACTCTTCTATCCTTGACTTTCATGCAATTGCCTAATTCACTCAGACTCATTTCCTATTGTTATTCTACTCCTGTTTCTTCACATTTTTGTAGATAGATTAATCAGAGTCAGGAACTGAATCTACCACCAGTCTTTCTAATAGCGAATGCACTTCTTACCCTGATACTCATTGCATATATATTTTTTCTCTTTATTTCTACTAGAGTTGCCATGCAATCTGGCTTTCTTCCTTACTATTTGATCACTTCTATTTTCTTTGAGTAAACTCCTTTTGCTGATCAAACACATGAATTTATGCGGTAACTTCTTTCATTTGGTTCTAAGCATATTATCTATTTAATCACCCTCCTCTGAGACAGTCTCTTCAGTGTTACTCTCAGATATCCCCATGTTGAAAGAATGTGAGAAAACTACAGAGACTACAGAAACATTAAAGTGAAAGGCACTTGAAGACGAAGAACAGACACAGAAACCAATGAAAAATGTGGTTAAGTGTGGTTGTAGAGGTGTTCATAGGGCATTTGAAGGTAACTGAAATGAACTTCTCAGTGGGCCATAAGATTGAAAATGAAAAAGAGTGGTGAAAATCAATGGGGAAACTGACAATTCCATGCTTATAGATGAAGAATATAAATCAATTCAAGTGTTCTGAAGGGTAATTTGGCAATTGAGTCTGCAACCTTAAAGTGGTTCTTACCCTTTGAGAGTCTTCCAGGAAAAATTTGTGCCAAGATTATATTGTGAACTTTTTGAAAAATACTTGATTAAAAATGATTATCACAATGTAAAACGATTACTTTCTGCTCCTAAGGCCACCATCTCAGGAAGTATGCTTATATTTTTTCCAAGCTTGAACTGTTACTTCCTGGTTTACCATTTGCACTCTCCACAATGGCTGAACTAATATTCCTGAGTCATTTGTTATTAAATTTAATTTTCCTGTTCCAAAACCTGCCATGGCTGCCTATGGACCAAAGCGTTTACTTCCAAATGAACCTGACTGTCTACCATGCTCTCCCAGACTCCTTAGGTAGGCATATGTCTCATTACTTGAAGAATGAACCCTAACTTTTGTTCATCTATTCTGTTCCCTGGCCAGCTATTTTCTGTTTGCCCTTTTTATCTAGTGAAACAGACGGACATATAGTTGCACAAACCATAGAATATTATAAGCATGTTAATTGCTAGTGAAAGTAGGTCCATGTTGCTTGGAAATGCTATAAAATTGAGATTAAATCTCATCTGGATAATCAGGGAAGGCTATTTAGAGAAAGTAAAAAATAAGCTGAGGCTTAAAGAAACAGAACTAAGGAGAAAAAGAGGGGAGAGAAAGAAAGAGGAAGCGTTAAGAGAGTGTTTATAAGGTCAAGGGAAGAGTATGTGCAAAGGCACTGTGACGAAGAGATCATATTGCACTGAGGAACGGGGAAAAGGGCCAGAGTAGCTAGAATAAAAGAGCTGGGGGGTGGGGTGGGCATTGGGATAAACTGAAGCTGAAGAGGCTTGTATGGGCCAAATAGTATAAAACCCTATGGAACATTTTAAGAAATTTGGACTTTACCCTAAAGACATGGAAAATGATAAAAGTTATAAGAAAGAAATGGAAGGAAGAGAGTTATTCAAAACAGAACTTCAGCTTTTGGGACTGTAAACGGAGGGAGAATGGAGAATACATCCTCCTCCATAGTAAACTACCCTTTACTTGTTAAATCCCATCTACTCAAGATCTGGCTCTTTTGAAAAGCACCCACTTCCCTATCCTGAAAAATTCAGGCTTTCCTAGTACATTGATGTAAGCACAGGATTATTATAGTGAGTCCTTCGATCACTATAATAATCTTGTGTATCAACTAGAAACAAGTAGAGAGTGTTTATGATAAAATTTTTGGAGACCATCCCAGGATGCCTCTGTTTAGTAGCAAATTCAAGAGCAGTAAAATTGCTTAATGTCAGTTATTAAGAAGCATAAACAATGCCTAAGGTTCCAGACTCCCAATTCTTATGTAGGGCACCAAGATTTTCTCTCTACTTTGACTGAAGCCATCTTAAGAATTATGAGATGTATCTTAAGACAATTTGGAGTCTATAAGTCAATTTCTCAGAAACACCTTGGTTTGGAGTATAAGAATGAAGACCATTTGGTTAACTTAAGAGTAACAAAATGTCAAAGCTCAAGACAATTAAAATAGAAAAGAAAATTAAGTTAATGAGGAAAACTATAGATTCTTAAAGCAGGTCTTGCTGATTCTAAAAATAAGCACCTTCTTGTTGGTATAGCTTGAGCTACTGTAATTATGGAGAGTGATCTCAGTCCTCTTTAATAGGGGGACTAAATAAATTATGACACTATATGCCCCAAAATCTAACATATAATGGTTTTTATATAGTAAGGACTTATGTGAGCTCTTTGAATGATTATAGTTATTTCTGAATATTTTGGCTGTACTTCCAAAAAGTAGTCTAAATTAATGAGCCCTGGTTGTTTGAAAGAAATTAGCCTTTCCAAGAGACAATTGAATAGACATAAATGATCACTTCCCCTGAAAAATTCATTCTGCAGATATATAATAAGGAAATCCCAGACCAACGCACAAGAGGATTTTATTTTCAGTCCAGTGGGCCTCAACTTGAGTTACTGGCATTCAGTGAAATGTATCAAGTAATTCTTTCAATACTATAGTGTATTGGTAAAACTCCAGACTAGTTGAAATATACCTCCAGAGCTTTGGTTTCCCAGTCAGTTGGCTTATTTTCTATAAGAATATAACTGTTTCCTTAAGTTACTTAATTATTAGAAATATCATTCACTCCAGAGTTTCTACTGGAATGACCTTGTTAAAATGACATGCAAGTTATGATAGGGATGTGGTATAAATGGCTAGCAATGACTGGCGCTCTCCTTGGATGCTGGCTCTCCCAGCTTAAGAGGAGTGCATTACATCAACTCTATAGCAAGACCAATGTGAGTGAAGACAGAAAAGAAGAGAAAAAACAAAAACAGAAAGAAGTTAAAAGAAAGAAAAATAACTTTCATTACCATTTCTTATAGCTATATAGTACATTAAAATATAAACGCAGCTGTGGTAGCCATCCTCAAAGGTAGTCCTAAGGTGCCTGCCTCCTGGTATTCATGCCCTGTGAAATTCCGGCTGCTTGGCTGTGGGTGGGACATGTACGTGTTTCTATCAATAGAATAGGGTAAACATGATGAGATGTCACTAATGATTTGTAAGATCTTAACCCATTTTGTTGGGAGAATTTCTCTCTTGAAAGCTTTGAGAAGCAAGCAGTTATGTTGAAAAAGTCCACATGGCAAGAAACACCTTCAAGGGACTGCCAGCAAGAGACAGAGGCTTTTGGTTTAATAGCTCACAATGAACTAGACGCTACCAGCAACCCTTCAACCCGAAAAACCAATTCCTGCCCCGTGGAGCTTCGGATGAGACTGCAGCCCCAACCAACACTTTGACTGCAACCTTGTAAAGTCCTAAAAGCACAGAGCCAGGTAGGCGGTTCTTGACCCAACAAACTGTGAGATAACACTTGTGTTCTTTTCAGTCACCAAGTTTGTAGTAATACTGCTATACAGCAATATATAATTAATGTAGCATTCAATATAATTTTAGGTTTATATTTTAAATTAAAATATAATTATTTTGTTAGACATTACAGTCAGTTGTTTAATTTCCACAGTATTTTATTCAAAATATGAGCAAAATTATATTACATAAGAGGAAGTGCTTTAGGTTGTTCAATGCATGTTTTTGAGTGCTTCCTAATATTATAGTCTCGTTGTATTTCTGGGATAAGCCAAAACTGGTCGTGCAGCATTGAATTTAGAAGATTATGTATTTTTTGTGTAATACTGGATTTGATTTTCTCATATAGTCTTTAAGAATTTTATAGGTATGCACATAAATAAATTCGACTTGAATTATAAAAGCCAGATAATGACATAAGAAAAAGGAACACGGTGCACTCTGTCATTTTTGATTTGTTTAACAATATCTTTACTTGGTCCTTATTCTTAAATAATAATGTTTCTGGACATAACATTTTAGGTTAATGATTGTTTTTCTTCATAAATTTAGAGAGATTATTGAACTCTTCTAACCTTTACGTTTGCTTTTGAGGAATCATCGATATCATTACTATATTTGGTATTTACTTCCTGCCTCTAAGCTTTCCTTTTTCTTTAGTGTTCCACTAAGGGCGGATTCCACTGTATTTACTGTCCTGGGGGTCCACTACGTTTTGTCAACCTGAGAACTCATGCTTTTCATCAATTCTAGAAAAGCATGCATCTTTTTCTGTTGGAATGCTCTTTTGCTCTGATTTGCTGCTTTCTCTTCTTATAGGGTACTCACTGGATGTAGGTCAGATTTTATACTATTATACCTGCCTCTTCACTTCTCTTAAATTCTTTCATGTTTTAAATCTTTATGTATAATCGCCTTACAGCTATATACCATTTCATCACTGATTTTATACTTGTTATATGTTCCATAAATCACCTCTAAATGTTTTTATATAGGTACACATATATTTAATTATAGAATCTTATGTTATTCTTATTTCCCTTTTCCTGATAGTATTTTATTTATTTCTTAGTTTTATTTACTTTTTAGCTTTAGTGTTTTAAATCATAATTTAGCAGACTGTTTAATAAATAAAATTATCTAAATAATATTGTTATCTATACCTCTTGGTTCTCATTCATTTTTCTTGCAATTGTAATTTGGATGTGAACCCACGTTGGGCAGGGCTTTGTCTATGACAGGCCTGTAGGTCTGGGCTAAGGACGCGTGGCTGCCTCTGCCAAGTGTCCCAGGAGTGTGGCCACACCTGCGTTAGTGTCTTTGTCAGTTTCCAGGCCACCCAGGCTGTTTAAAGTGGAATCTCAAATCCGGTCAAGGTGAGTGTTACACTTGTTAATTACAGGTAGTATTTGCTCTTGTTTCTGTGTGCAGAGAGCCCAGGCAGACTCCAATGACCTTTGCCATCTGCCTGTGCCAGCGGAAAGACTTTTTTGGGGGGAGTTCTGCATTTTCACTGCACATGGGCCATTTTGATGTATCCTCCTTCAACAAGTGGTCTCAATACCAGGGCCACACCTGGAAAGGACAGAATTTTCCATCTCCTCCCCTTGATTGTAGGGTGTGGTTTTCTCTTATCCTCTGACTGCAGTGAAATTGTAGACATAGATTATAAAATTATTTTTCTGGTTTTCAGCTTTCGTTATTCCTTCCTGGCCCTTGGCAATTTTCTGTGGAGGCTTATTGAGGTCCTTTCTGCATTTAAAAGGCTTTTGGCTATCCTTTACTTAACATTTCTATCAATTTATATATAGAACATTTTCAAAGTATATAGCTTTCCAGAAAGTCTTTTCAAGGTGCAGGTGCCAGTGTAGCCCCGTCTTAAAGGGGTACTTCACTGGTGTTACTAGAAATGTGCATATATCTAATACCCTATGCTCTCCATAATAATCTCTTCATTAAGCACAATACTTTTATCACTCATAAGATGTCAGACTTTCAATCAACTTACTGTGAATAATCAGTTACCAGCACAGAGACAGATGATAAACCCACACTGATAAAAAAGATGTCCAGGCACATACTATGATTCCATCTGTATGCAGTTGAAGGACATACAAAACTACCCGACGGTTATAGAAGTCAGAATGGTGGTGACCTCTGGGCTTATTGACTAGAGGGGTTCAAGGGAAATGGCTGTGATTTTTGTATTCTGATCAAGGTGGTAGTTACTCATGTTTACTCATGCGAAAGTTCATCGAGTTGTATACTTAAGATTTTATATTTAATGCCATAGTTTTTATTTTTCACTTAAAATAAAAGATGTCCAAGATGTTTTAGATAAACTATACTCAGACATTTCAGAGCCATTAGATTGATCCTAACCTAGCTATTTTTAACTTTATTTTAGTTAAAAATGTCAATCTTTTCCTCAAAATCTAAGCTCTAACATTGTAAGTATTAATGACCTTTTCAAAAATTGAAGGGTGGAGTTGGGATTCTATATAAGCTGACATTCTTTCTAATCAGGCCATGACAGACATTATTAATCTGTCATAATTAATTTTCTCCTGTTTCCCTATAATCCGTCTGAACATGGCTAAGCTGGCAGCCATTACCAACTAATAAGTGTTGAATGTGAAAATAGCTCTATCTGGGATACCTGTACTGGACGATCTCTAAGGGCAGATCAGTATCATATTTTGTTTGTGAGTGACTTATTTTGCCCATTTACCAGTAAACCAAAAAGACAAGCTTCCAGAGGAAGTTTATATTTATGGTTGACCTTTTGTTTTGCAAAGCAAGCCTTACCGTACATACATCTGTGGTGATTTGTTAATTGCCTATCCTCATAGTTTGTTCTTAAAATCCAGCATACTGCTGGTTTCCATTCAAATTCAGTCATTTCCAGGATATTGAATATATTTCAATTAATTCCAGCAAATTGGAGAAGGTTAAAGAAAAAAAAAACAGACAAACAAAACCAATGGCTCACAATTTGCAATAATTTGAAAACACTATGATCCAGTCCAAGGTTTGCACCAAATGGATCAGTATGAGCTGCTTCCCTTTCCTGGTTGTTCTCATAAGGAGCTCTGTGTTGCATCTAGATGAAGCACCACAGCTCTTCATTATAGGAGGTCTGTCTGGAAAAAGTCCAGTCATTGTTAATATAATGAGAATGGTTTGTGCGACATCCATGTAACCTGGCAGCCAAGGAGGATGGACTGCAATGCACATGTGTGAACAATGACAACTTCACCGTACTGGTCAGTGGGGGCAGTAGACACATTGAGTGAGCATGTGTGCTGTGTGGCTGTAGCACTCAAAATGACTGAATGAGTAGAGCAATGGATCTGCATCAAATTTTGCTTGAACATTCCTCTGTAGAAACTATTCGGACGATTCAGAAGTCCACAGATACGGGCAACTGGTGACTGGCAGCTTCAATATGCCATGGCACCAATTCATACCTCATGTCTCATGTGGAGTTTTTGGTGAAACATCAAATCACCTGGGAAACTCAGCCCCCCTACACCCTAGATTTGGGGCCCTGCAACTTCTGGCTTTTCCTAAAACTAAAATCACCTTTGAAAGGGAAGAGATTTCAGACTATGAAATTCAGGCAGCTGATGGCAATTCCAACAAAGGATTTTGTGGAGTGGAAGAGATGCTGGGAGAACTGTATGAGGTCCCAAGGTGCCTACTTTGAAGGGGACTGAGGTATCATTGACTTATGTACAATGTTTCTTATCTCTTGTATCTTCTTCAATACATGTCTCTACTTTCATAGTGCATGGCTGGATACTTTTTGGACAGACCTCGTACACTCAGAGGCTATGAGGGTATGGAGGGAGAGGCAGAAAGCAGGAGTGAGAAGGGAATATCTGCATATATAGATATAAACTATCTCTGTAGCAGTGCTTGGTTGGTGATATCAAAAACTTAGATTTGAATCTTTTTTAACTACTATTTTGAGGCCAATTATTTACTCAAATTCCTTTTCCAGGAAGACCTTGGAGAAGAGTCAAATGTCAGAATCAACTAATTTTATATTTTGTTCCTTTCAGTGAAGCCCACAATTTTCAATTAAAAATCATTAATCCTTAAAGAAATCACTCGGATATGTATATAAAGCCTTATATTGCTTTTACAACTCATGCATACTATCTTTTGAAAGAAAAGTGTTCACTAGAAAATTGCATTTATTCATTGATATGTATTTTTCCAATTTTTTTTTAAACCACAGAATGTTGTTTTATTGTGGGGGTTCCATGTGAAGGGGGCTAGAGAGAAGGACTTGAGTACTGGAGGTTAATTACAGAAGTGATCCCAAGAAGCAGGGATGAGGAAATAGAATGAGAAAGAAGAGGAACAACAGTCAGATAAAGATGGGTCACCAATGTCCTACCTGGGAACAAAAAGGACTTGATTCCACTGGGCCTCCCGAGGAGCAAGCAGAATACCTCCCAGGATCCCCCACCTGACCATGGAAAGCCAGCACTCACCCACTGGCTCCTTCCCCACTGGATGAAGGTTACTTCTAGGGCATTATGGAGTTCATGTACTTTCCAGAATGACCTTGCAGGCCTGGGCCTAGTGAACACAGGAACATTAGAGAAGGCCCTTCGCAGAGTACAGAGGCGTGTTGCTATTTCCTGGTACACGTAGGCAGTGCCAGGTGAGTCTGAATTCGCAAACAACTGTCCCCTGCAGTTGTAGCTGCAAGCAGATGTAGGTTACGGGGATGTGTCACAGGGTACCAGAGGCATTTGACACACATAAACAGTGACACAAGAACTCCTCGTTAACAGGAGAGAGACAGGAAGCTAAGGCAATAATGGCCTAAGGAAAAGCAAATGTGCTTGGTAAGTTAGGGACATTTACATGGATTACTCTGTTTTCTTAATTATTCTTTCCTATCATGTTTTTAACTGCCACAGCCAGGCCTAGACTTTTCTGAAGAGCTTCAATGCATCCATGCTCAGCCCTTCTTCTTCCCCTAAGAGCACTCAATTGTTCACAACAGGAATTGCAGCCAAATGTTAAAATCAAGCCACTAAATTACGAGACTAACGAGGACCTGTACTTCCTGGTAGTGGTTCCCTTGCACTGGTACAGGGTAACCTGTGTAACGCTCTCAGCCGAAGCAAGAGAAAAGGAAGCAGAAACATGTGGGGAGCATCTGAAGTCAAAGACAAGTATGTTTGTTATTCTTTTTTGGGAATGGGGGTGTTTCACATGAGTTTCTGTTTTTTATTCATTATATTCTGACTGAAAAAAAAAATAATGCGTGAACCTATGAGTACTTCTCTTAAGAGACATTTTTTAGAGCTGTTTTATGTTCACAGCAAAATTGGGAGGAAGGTACTGACACTTCCTACGTGAACCTTCGCTCCCAAGCGTGCATGACCTCCCCCGTTATCAACGTCACTCGCCAGAGTCACACACACATTTGTTACTGGTGGTGCGCCCACACTGAAAAGTCATCATCACCCACAGTCCAGAGTTTTCGTTAGGATTCACTTTTGCTGTTGTACATTCTATGGATTTGGACAAATATAGAATGGCAAGTATCTATTATTATAATACTGTGCAGAATATTTTTACTGCTTCAAAAATCCAAAAACCAGCCCCCCAACCCACAGCTCTTGGAAACCACTGATCTTTCTACTGCTTCCATAATTTTGCCTCGTGAGTACTTTTTATAAATTTAACTTATTTTTGGATGGTAAGAGCTCTTCAAACTTTATGTGGTCTTACATGTCAAAGTGGTATCAAAATGAATTGTGATTATATCATTCCATAAAATTCTAATTCTCTATATAAACATGCATTAATTACTATGGAAATTACTTATAGAATATTATTTCTTTCAAACTAATGTGCTGTTTTTCTCTCTATGTATACTTTTTATATGGGCTCATTAATAATACACATAAAGATTATAATGAAATTGATATTCCAAATACATTCAACTGAAACTGGGATTATCTGAGTAATATGACTTTTTTTACACTGTTGCAATGATTATCATATTTTTTGGACCATAAGATGCACCTAGGTTTTAGAGGAGGAAAATAGGAAAAAACATTTTGAAGCAAAAAATATGGTAAAATATTTAATAACATAAATAACATAATATTTCACCAATGCAAGCCAGGTAAGCTACATTCAGACTATAAGATGCACCCCCATTTTCCTCCCAAATTTGGGGGGGGAAGTGCATCTTATAGTCTAAAAAATATGGTATACAGTTTAGAAAACTGTAATCTGATGACCACATCTGAAATGTATACCTACTGATTCGAGCATATAGCACTTCCAGGTTTTTCTATTTAATAGATTTTGCAAATAATAACTGTCCACAGATATTTTTCTTAATATATCAGTCTTTCATGAAATGACTGAACAGCACCTAGATGCCCTGACGAGACTGGCAGAGACGCAGACAGTTTTCAGGAGCGCTCAGCACAGTGCTGTTTATACTGGGAAACCTGAGTGTCTCATTGAGGCCTGGTTAACTACATGTAGTATGGTTTCCCTACCTTGTACAATATGCAGCGTTTGTTGAGATTATGTTTTGAAGATATTTAGTAACATGAAAAACAATGACAATATATAAACAAATCACCATGAAAGCAAGATCCTTTCTTTAGAAAACGCACAGACATAAACAAGCAGCTCACTTCGGTTAGAACATATATCAGTGCAGGGCTGGGCAAAAGGAGGCTTACAGTTAAGAGTATGTGAAACACGGAGTTTATTCTTATGTTGTTATTTATTTTTGTAAAATTTTCAGACAGACAACTGTAAACCTACTTTTGTCTCACCCTGTGTATTAATAAAACTACTCATGTTTAAATTTCATCTTTCTGCTTTTCTCTTTTTTCATAATTTATAATTTATAAACTATTCCTATTTATAAAATTCTATTTTCATTGCTTTCATAATTTATAATCATGCAAATACTAATTATCTTAAAAGAAGAGCCAGCTGAGCATTCCCATCTGAATTTGAATTTGGATTTAAAATTCTGAATCTTTTGACCAGAATTATTTAATACCTCCTATGTCTTGGAGATATTGAGACTGTAAAAAGGAAAAAAAGTTATTTGAAAGAATCACTTGTCTTACTAAACCAGACAAGATCTGTAAAATGATAAAGGCTTACTTTTCATACTACAAAGGGTCTGTGATCCCCATAGATTGGGTCTAAAGCAGCTTCTCTTTTCCATTCTGATAACTTAAACTATCAAACTAATTGATGTTAAACCAGGGTGATTTCTGCTCCTGTTTGTCAGGGAGTTGGGTAATAAATCTGTGATTTTTTTCTCATTAATTTTTATACAATATATTCAGAATACCTGGTCCAATTACTGAAAGGAACACTGTTCAAATACATTCCCATTATCCAGGAGCTCCTACATTCACTGTGCAATTAATGTCTCACTAGATCCCTGATAAATGCCTAAAACCAAGGTTTTCTTTTCTGAGTACTTTTCTTCAAAAGGAAAATCCAGCCCAACTAAAATTCTTTCAAAACTAGATGAGAAGCGTGAGATCAAAGCTGTTCGGAACACGAGTTTCTATTTTACGTGCTATTTGCTACATCATCACAGGAGCTTGTTACCCGTCCATTCATTTTTCTTTTTTTTAAATTCAATTTATTGGAGCAACATTGGTTAATAGCATTATATAACTTCCAGGCATATGTTATTATAATATGACGTCTGTATACTCAATTGCGTGCTGGTCCCCTGAAGTCTCATCTCCTATCACCACACATTTGACCTCCATTCTTTTCATCTTCCTCCCACTTCCCCTCTGGCGACAACCACCAACCTGCCGTCTGTATCTATGAGTCTGTGGTTTGTTCATTTGTTGCTTTTTGTCTTATATTCCACCTATGAATGAAATGATATGGTTCTCGTCCTTTTCTATCTGACGACTTACTTCACTTACCACGATACTCTCAAGATCCATCCATGTTGTCACAAATGGCAATTTATCCTTCCCTCACTGGTATTTATCCTTTTTAAAGGAAGTATGTTATGAGTACTTCATAAGCACTATGGCGTAGTGATAGATATGAACTCTGAACTGCATTTCCTGGGCTCGAGTCTGTCCCGCACCACTTATTACTGTGTGGCTTTAAGCAAGTTACTTACTCTCTCCTTGCTCCCATTTTTCTCATTTGTAAAAGGCAGTAAAATAAGTATTCTCTCATAGTGTTGTTATAAAGTGTGGGTATGTTTAGATATAGATGATTATGTGTCATATAAAGAGAGAGATAGATAGGTAATAGTGCAGCATAAGCAACTGGCATGAGTACTGGTGTGTGCTTTTATGAGTTTTATTTTCTATTAAATGCAATTACTAATATTACCCACCTGAGTGTATTATTATTTGTCAAGTCTTGGTATGGTGCTTGGCAAAGAGCAAGAGCCCAGGGGATTTATATATCACTGATGTTATCGCCATTATTTTATATTATATGTAAAAAGTGGAAATAAGGAATTTCTAAAGCTGCTAGTGATGCAGAAGCTTTTCAGGTCCAGCCCGAAGCCCAGCTTATTAATAAAGGATGGTTTACTGCTCGGAGGTGATAAAAAGAACTCAGGCATTCCAGCCACAGAGCTCCCTTTACAAGGCTTAGGGAGCTTCAGCCTCTAAATATGTGTTTGGACACAAGGAGTCTACTGCAAAATATTCTTTTTAGAGCTCCATCAAATCTGAAAGCCACAGATCATCAAAAGACTTATGGTACTCTCTTCTTTCGAAAATAGCAATAAACTAGAAAATCACGGGATTTCTTTTCAGAATCAAATATTTCTCATCTGTTCCTATGAGGCTGGCATCCAATAACTACTGATGCACTTCACTCTCTAGTTTCCCCTCACCGCCTGGCAAAAGCTTCCCGGATGCTGGGGGAGCTGTGGTCAGGTACACAGGAAGCAGCTGAACCCTGAGGACCTCCGTGTTCAGCTGCTTCTCCAGGCCTCAACCTTTTACCTTCAGGGTGGACTGGCTGCCCCATCAGTCCCCAGCGCTGGCAGTGATCGAGCTAACCCCAAGCAGAGACACCTGTCTTAGAGAAGAACCCGATTCCTACAGGCCCCTTTCAATTTCCTTTAGGAAGTTTAGGTGTGTGCTCTCAGGGAGCATAGAAAACAGGAAGTGCAGGACACCTGGCACATGCTGGGTACTGTCCCGATATGTCATTCGTGGTGGTGGTGTTTTTGTCAGCTGTAAGTTATTATAGTTGATCCCACCTCAAACCATGCACATACAAGAAACAGTCCCACGGGGAAAACAAGTGATTAAGTCAAAACTCACACTCAGGTATTTGTTTGCCCAGGTGACTTAGAGTTGCTCTAACAACTAGATGCTCATTTTAGATCACCTTCACATTATGTGACCTTGGGCAAATCATTCCACTTTTGTGAACCTCAAATGTCCTCAAGGGTCACGATACTTCAGTCACTCAAGCGTGGTGTTTATGAAGACCACAACCATCAATGAGCCTGTTTGAGAGGTGGGACAACCACTTTTTTAAAAATTTGGGTTGTGATTATGCTGGATCATTTCAAAGTCTAAAGTGGGTGCTGTCCTGTCAGTCACTGGTATTTGCTGAGGGTCTGTTATCTGCTTCTGGGCCTTCTGCAGCAGTGTACAAAGTTTCAAAAACAGGGACGACCAGAATCTGTTCCATCGTAGTTTTGCTGTGAATTGCACGTGAAAATTGATGTCTGCCTGTGTGTGTGAATAAGGTCAGTTTTGCAAAGGGCCGAAGGAGGGGACATCCCACCACCGAAGCCTAAACCTCTGGCCCAGCTGCCTTCCCATACAGCTCCTTCCTCAGGGTCCCCACCATCACTCAGAATCCCAGAGCCCCTGTCCACTTGGCCCAGATTTTCCTTTAACAACAGGTGCGCGAATAACTGAGCTATCGTTTTATTGCATCTTGATTTCATGACTGCAGCTGCTGGAATATAAATAAACTAGATGCCACCCCAGGTCTTTTTTTTTTTTTAATCTGAGACTCACAAAGGCAAAGTGTCTTTGTATACTTTTTTTTAGCTTTTGAATATACTAGGAGACTGTAAAAACTTCCTTTGCAACCAATTTCAACTAAGACTCCACACCAGTGACCCTTTGTGGGTATCACGTGGCCATCAGGAAGGAAAAACCAAGTATAGGCCGTACTAGGGTGAGTTAAACCGTGGTGGTCAGCTCATTTTTTTTTGAAGATGGGTGTATTTCACTCCAACAGTATCTATCCTTTCTTGAATTTCTTCCTTTCCTACTCTCTAACTTGTGTACCACGTAATGTCGAGAGATCACAATTCTTGAGGTTGAGTCATTTGTAAGCAGAGGAAATCCTAAAACTCAAAACAAAATACTTCTCATTTGCATTAAATAAGGTGAGAGAAGAAAAGATATTATCTCTGTAAATCTTTTGCGTGTATTGTACATTAGCAAGGTTCTTTTCTTTTTGTGTACATATATGTATATGTGTGCACGTGTATGTGAGTGCATATATGTATGTGTGTATTTCTTTCTTTTCCTCCCTCTTCTTTATTGCTAAAATTATGAGGTTTAATTTGGTGGTGCGCTCTCTAGTCTTTAACTAATAGGAAAATTAGCTGCAGCTCTGAGGAGCTTTTAAAGACTAAAAACAACAGTGGAGTATTACACTCTGCCATCATCCAGTCTTTAAGATTGGAAGGAACTGAATTTTAAGTAACTCTTTCAATGCCTCCTTTTCAACACATGTTTAATAGTACGTGTCCTTTAACCAAAGAACACAGATGGTACAATGCGGTTTTAATTGGATTTCATGTTACATGCAATTAGTTACAGTTGCAAATGTAAAATCTACAATAGAGCAGTAAGAAATAACTTTATCAATTCACTTCAGTTTGTTAGGTCACTGACCTTTGTGGATTGTAGTGGCAGACAGCAACTCAAGATAACAGCAGTGTGAATTCATATTCAAAACACATGCCATCAGTTAAAATTATGTATGATTTGCAGGTCTAGAAATTATCTTTCTCAATTTTTGTACATATGGAAATATGAATGAAGATGAAAATCTCAGCAACACCATTAGAAAACCTAATTCCAGAATCTGGAGGGGACTTATTCTAATAATGAGGCCAATTGAGCGAGAGTAGAAATTAAAACAGCCACAGATATCTGAAATGTACCTTGTGACATAAGGAGACTGGTCCTCATAGAGGGGACTTTGGCCGGTGGGTGGGTGGCAGTGGAGAGTTAGCAATCGGTGTATCTCCCACGATTGTGCCTTGACCAGATAATCAAAAATGTAAATAATGAAAAACAGCACACCTGGCTAGACCTCTCCTACTACGTGTTGGTTTTTGAGATGACTGAACATTGATTATTCCCCATGCCTCAACAGTGCCTCCTACTTCCAACACCTCATTTTCACTTTAAAAAATAAATTTATTCAAAGCAAGAACCAGGAAAAAAAATAGGCTTAAGAAGCAGGGGGGGGATGGTCAGACAGTTGGGCCTTCCATCTTCACAAGCTGCGGGTTCTACAACTGAAGCAGGAGCTGCAGTCGGGACCATGCCGAAGACCCTGGTGACCCACGTCCTGTATCCTCTCAGAGTAACGGAGGACTAGGAGCTGGGGACAGACGATGATTTCACATCAGTCCATCAGAGACACAGGAAGTGAGAAACAGGAAATACATTGCTAGGGACACAGTATTTCCGATTGGCTGACAGTAAGGCTCCCGAGTTGCTGTGTTTAAAAAGCTGTTCATTCTCAGCAGGAAGAATCGTGTGATAAAATACCACTGTCTACCATGGGTGAAAAAGAGGTGATTTATTGTAAAGTTCCATGCATTTAAAAATCACCTCAATATCCACTCATAACATTTGGTTAAATAAATCAAGGTATACACATGGTAACAGACCCTTCCATCTTTCCTTTTTTTTTCTGTTTAGAAGAACCATGAATTAACCTTCACTCTGATGTTTAAGGAATATACAAAAAGTATTTTTATACTGGTTTTCCATTTCAAAGTTCCTAAAAATAAGTTTTAAATTAAATGGCTATTTTTTTAAAGTTTTTTTCTTTGAACTACATGCTCATGTCTTTATTTATTTAGTTGTTTTTAGAGAGTGGGGAACAGAGAGAGAAAGAGAGGGAGAGAAACATCAATGTGTGGTTGCCTCTCACATGGCCCCCACTGGGGACCTGGCCCGCAACCCAGACATGTGCCCTGACTAGGAACTGAACCGGCAACCCTTTGGTTCACAGCCCGTGCTCAATCCACTGAGCTACATCAGCCAGGGCTAAATGGCTGTTTTTATAATTGAAGAACACAGATGTCTGTGGGAAAATTGTTTATTTGCCATGCTAGCAATCGTGGGTAGCCATTCACCTTGGCGACGTTGTGTGGACTGCCTGTGGAGATGCCTAGGTAGTTGTGGAAATCCCCTCCATCACACTGACCTCTACTGGATGGAATGTCACAACAACCCACCGCAGCTTAGCGAGTTTCTCCTAATACCCCAGCAAGGAAGCAGAGGAGGCACAAAAGGGCAGAGGGAAGTGCAGGGTGAACAGCCAGGGAGGTGAGCACATACAGCGAAAGGAGGCAGTGGAGAACGGAGAAGATGATAACAGAATAGAGGGGAAAAGAGGGAAAATGTAACAGGAAAGGTTTGAAGTGCTGAGGAAGAAAGCTCACAATCTCACCAATCTTTAGCCTCTGCCTTGTCAAAAAAAAAAAAAAAAAAGACAAGCAGGTTGGCAGTTGTTGAGTTAGTTTACTGTTTCATTAATTAGAGACAATCTTGACCATTTTTGTTATTTGTTTGTTGTTTGTTTACACCCCCTAAATGACTCAGGTGGAATGTCCCCACTGATCAGATAGACCAGCAGCACTTATTAACTCTCCACTTGGCAAGTCTCCACGGCACTTTGGAGACTCCGCTGGAACAGAGCCAGCAGCCAAGTAACAATTTCGGCAAAGCAAGATATACACTGTGCCCACTGGCTTAATAACCTAAATCAGCTATTTAATGATGGATCTGAGAATTGGACTTTGCAAAACCTCACTGTGTCATCCAAAGCCGTACAGTCTTTGACCACAGCCTTTGAGGACAGGAAAATACCGGGCAATGCGAGATGTGCCGGTCCTCACCACAGCCAGTGTGGTGTTCCTCTGTCCGTGGCCCAGGTTCCCTTTTCCTACTTTTTAGCTGCACGCCACTCACGATGCTGTGCAGACATGCTCTTTTTCTGTTGAGCTCAGGGACTAAGGAAAATATCAATTCTCCTGGCAACCAAAGTTTCTGTCCTGTTTGCCTCATAAAGTAGTGAGTCCCCAGCTCCCCACTTCCTTTACCATCAAATGAATCTGTCCAACTAGGCCCCTTCTCAGGCTCGTGTCTTATTTATTTTTAAATAGAGAAACAAAAACACTCTCCATCTATCACTTCCTTGGGTCTTTTTTTTTCCTCTTCTCAGTCTTCTTAAGTTTGTTTTTTCTTTTCCCACCTCGGCATTCTACCTTGGAGAAAGGTATGCTCTGTAATGCAGCTTGACGTAAATTACGGCCCTGCTGTACTGTGTCTTTGAGCTGCTATTTTCCCTGCCTGTTCCAGCTGCTGAGCACAATTGCTACAGCTCAATTATTAAAGAGATTCTAAAAATAGCCCAGTGCAAGGCTGTCGACAAAGAAAAATCATTCAAACACAGCAAGAGACACAACCTGGGCAGCGAGCTCTCACTGTTATTAGATCCTTAATTCTCCCCACCCCCCCTCTCCCTTTGTGCTTCTCTTTTCTTTCTTTCAGCAATAATAAAGTAACAAGGCAGCTTAAAAGGTCCCTTTTTGTACCCACAGGAATTTGCATAAGTTGATGACTGCTTTGCCTCCTCCAAGACTCTTTAATAAAAAAGAACAGCCTTGCTCGGGGAGCCGTGTTACATAGTCGCATGCAGAGGAATTTACAAATCATTCCTTTCTTTGGAGCCGGTGTGTGCCCCGTTCACTGTCACTGCCCAGTCTCCAAAAAGCCCCTCCTTAGATGCCTCCCTTTGGGCTGTTCCAACCAAGAGTTTACTTCCTGTAGCTCATCTTAGAAAAATATTTGAAACTAGAGAAATTAGAAATATTAGAAAAGATAGCCCCAATTTTAGAGCTACAGGCTCAGGACTTTCTCCCTCCTGCTCTGAGAAGGGCACTGTTAGAAGAATGAAAAGACAGACACAGAAAATTTCTTCAAATTACATATTGATAAAGAATTTTGCCAGTAATATTGGACAGACTGTTAAAAAGCAACAACAGAAAACAGACAATCCAATCAAAACATGGGCAAAGAACTGAACAAACACCACGACAAAAGAAATATACAGATGGCAGAGAGTCATACGCATAGATATGTGACTGTCGGTTTTTAGCTAATTATTTAGAAAGGAAAGGGAACTAGATATTAAGCTTAATTAAATAGGGAGCATATGCCTGTTTGCTTCACCAGGAAGCTACAGCTCTTCCCACTCCAGGAGACCACAGCACTGTGTTCCACCAAGGGGATTACCACTCCTCCCTTCCCAGCTCCAGTACTGGATTGTGGGGGAGTGCAGTGGGAGGTACTGGACCAGAGAGGTCTGTCAGTTGAACTAGCGGGTATGGACCCATCCAAAGCCTATGGAAACTTGGGCAGTTCATTGGTCATTTTAAAAAGGCACATGGTCAGTCCCAAGCCCAAACTAATATAATCCAAGGGGAACAAAGAATCTCAGTCTCAATCTCTCTCTCCCTCTCTCGCTCTCACTTGCTCATGACCTGCATTTGCACCATGCATTCATGCATCCTCTCTCCATAGCCATGTGGCCCTAGCAGGAGGGAGCCTGAAGACTGCAGCATAGCAGTGGACGGCAGCTGGAAACACACACTAAGCCAGCCGGATGCTGGACTGGACTATAATGTGGAGCAGAAATTCTGGGCACTGGCTTTTGTGTGGCCCCACTGAAGACCAGACTAGACTTTTTCCACGGTGAGATGGACAGAGATGGGACACTGGGAAGTCAGGAGGGGAACCTCCTTAATTTTACATCATCAATAAAGTTCACCACAAGCCCCATCCTCCTATGCGGTCTCAGAAAACTCTTTTTCTGGCAACACTAGAGAATGTGTTTTTCACTGATACTCAAAAACACTTGGCATTAGAGAGGTACAAATTATACAAAAAATCACTGACTATTACAGACCTATTAGAAGGGCTGAAACCCAAGAGTGACAATACCAATTGCTGGTGAGGATGTGGAATGATAGGAATGCTCACCCATTGCTGGGAAGAATGCAAAATGATACAGCCACTTTGGGAGACAGTTTGGCAATTTCTTACATAGCTAAACTTAGTCTTACCATATGGTCCAGCAAACACTCTTCTAGGTATTTATCCAACTGATATGAAAAATTATGCCCACAAAAATTACACAGAAAAGTTTATGGAAGCTGTATTCATCATCCCCCCAAACTGGAAGCAACAAAGATGTCCTTCAATAGATGAATGGGTAAACAAACTGAGGCACACCCATACAATGGGATGTTATTCAGCATCAAAAAGAAATGAAGTATCAGACTATGACCAGAAATGAAGGAGACTTAAAAACACATTACTAAGTGAAGTAGCCATTCTGAATAGGACAATTTTAGGTTCCAATTTTATGGTATTCTGGAAAAAATAAAACTAAAAATGTCACACAGATCAGTGGTTTCCAGGCATCAGGGAGAAGGGTAAGCTATAATAGATGAAGTGCAGGGTATTTTTCAGGTCAGTAAAACTATTCTGTATGACACTCTAATGGTGGATACTTTATGCTATTCATTTGTTAAAACCCACAGAACATTAAAGCACTAAGAACAAATATTAATTAAGTTAAACTTTAAAAATTAAAATTAAATGACATTTAAAACTTATTTAGAATGTTGGCAGAATGTGCAGGATGAGGACAGAATCTGACCAAGCACCTAACCAGTCCTGTGAATATATGAAACAGCCTCGCTGTGGGGGGGAAATGCATGGACCTAAGCTAACTTCAGAAACATCTGGAGTCTGTGAGAATAAAGGCAATGAAGATTGTTCGAAATCACCACATTGCAGTTGATAAAGCTGATCGCCATGAGTGTACGAGTTAACAATTTTGACACCTGTATACATACGTATTGGAGTTGAACAACCGATTAAGTGGGTGGCAGATGGTGGGAGCTAGGTTTCTCTCACTGATTGATACAAGGGTAGCATGTGGATAAGCAAGAGGGAATCGGCTAAATAATCCTTGTGGTAGTGGATTAGAGTTGCAGATAGCAACATGAACGCATTTTTAGTTCATATAGATACAGGTGGCTATATTTAAGAAGTATTGAGATGTGTCTGAACACACGGGTTAGTGAATGTGCACATACTTTTTGTTCTGTTGGCAGAGAGGGCCTAGAGAACGACATCCAGTAACAATGGGTGCACCTAGCAGTTGAAGTTTGGTTTCTAATATCTTGATTCGAGAAAAGGAACCAGGGATCCTTGGAAAAATAAGTGAGTCTAGTACGGGGACAAGAAAAGTAAGTGTTAAAAAAAAATAAAAGAAAGGAGTGTATGTCAGAAGAAAGCCAAATGAATGAGCTTCCAATAGCCAAAGCTGGAAAAATTTGAGCAACAAAATAGCGTTGCCCTGGTAGGGCAGCTCAGCTGGTTGGAGCATCATCCCATGCGCCAAAAGGCTGTGGATTCCATTCCCAGGCAGGGCACATACCTAAATTGTGGGTTCAGTCCCCGGTGGGGGCATACAGACGAGGCAGCTGATCGATGTTTCTCTCTCACACTGATGTTATTTTTTTCTCTTTCTATCCCTTCCTCTCTCTCTAAAATCAATAAACATATCCTTTGGTGAAGATTTAAAAAAATAAGTGTAACAAAATGGTGTCGGATTATAACCCAAAGTACAAAAAATATTTTACATACCAATATAAAATAAATAGAGGAATAAACCAATGTGGAGAAGAGACAACTCTCATGAAAACGGATTCCAAACAGTTTATGTGGACACTCCACCCAACAGAAGTGGAGCTGAAGCACCATTCCTTAACACTGGCTGCCTATAATAACTTCCTTCTAAAGAGTGCATACGCTATGAAAAACGGGGCAAGTAGAATTCTACAGCGAAGAAACCTGATAAATGCATCTCAGCCAGATGATCCAACTGAACCTCAATTGTGATACGAATGTATCCTTGATATGATGGGATGAAAACAGCACTTTTCTTCTGTTGTTTTTCTCCCCAAAACCCATAGCCCAGTGTCATTATCTGGAAAATATTCGACAATCTCATCTGAGAGACATCCCACACAGTAGGTGCCGAGTACTCTTCTACGCTACCAAGGTCATCAAAAACAAAGACTATCTATCTGAGAAGCTGTTACCATCTAGAGAAGCCTACAGAGACATGAAGACTCAATGTCATATGGTTGCCTGGACTAGGCTCTGAAAAAGAACATGAAGACTCAATGTCATATGGTTTCCTTAGTTTTCCTTAGGAAAAAAAAATTAAGGAAATTTGAAAAAAGTAAGGACGGTAGTTAAAATAATACAAATAACTTATATATACAAAGAAATTATAAAATATTTTGCTAGGTAGAACTATAATACTATTTTGGAGATCTATAGGCAATTTTAAAGAATAAAATATGCTTGATCAGCAGTATAGCAAACTTTTTACCTTTGAAAGAATTCACAAATGTTTTGAATGTCCACGGACCATTTAACAAAATCAATTACATCCAGCTTCTTAAAGAAAAACTCAAGACATTTAAACTTTTCATTCTGTTTTCTGGCCACAACTCAGTAAGTTGCAAAATTAATAACTAGGGAAAACTAAATGCATGAAATGATTGAAAAAGAACTTGTACGTACTGTGACATAGAAATGCCACATGCTCATCACACTGTTTCCCTCTCCTGGACAGAGGGGAAGACTACATTGCCCGTCCTCTCTTGTGGTGAGGCTGGAACCATGTGACTGAGCCCTGGTCAGTAGGAGGGTGGAGAGAAGAAACAAATTTCTTATGTTTGGGGAATTTACAGCAATCTCAATTTCTACTCTTTGGAAGCTGGGAAGAAGGGACTTTAAGGTAATAGATTCATAAGGTAAGAGCTGACCAGATTCTTGAACTATCTAACCTGGACTGGACTTTGATGTCAGGGAGAAATAAAGAAGCCTTGGTTGCTTTAAGAAACTGAGAAGTTAGGGGCTTCTTTGTTCCTGCAGAATTATCTAGCCTGGCGTGAATATTAGCCTCACACCTACGAATTCACAAACTGCTAAGAAATTAGGTTAAAGTTGAAAGGATAACTTCACTACAGATGGTACTTATGTACAAAAAAAGTTAACTAGAACAGTACACATCAAAACAAGTGTTTGAGCAAATATATTATTTGATGAAAACTCATAGTTTCTCATGATTTTATTATTAAAGAGAAATAATTATATCTCTATCAACTATTTACCTTGACAAGCAAGAACAATGCAATAATTCCCAGAGAAACAAGTAAATGAGAATAAATAAAGATTAAAGGAGGAAGTAATTAATTTCAAAATAATAGTAATGCTGATAACAAAACTCAGCAGTTTATTCTTAGAAAAAACTAATTGAGGAGATAAGCTTTGTGTTGAGAGTTATCAAGAAAAAGCAGAAAAAATAAACTATATTACCAATTAGAAAAGTGATATAACTGCAGGTGTGAATGAATACTAACATGTATAAAACCTAATACATGACTTAGTCTAATACATGTGCCTACACAGAGAAATAATAATAAATAAATTCAAAATGCTGTCCAAAAATACTAACTTCCTAAATGATTCTGTCCAGATAGTTAATTTCTTTGCAACTTATATGTTCTCAAACAAAATGATATAATGCCAATTAATTGTGAGGAAAGTAGAATTTTCGATAATAAATCCCAGTGGAAAAATACTTTTGTTTTTATTTTGAAATGTAATTAAGGTATACAACAATCTCATGGGCCTTTATTGAAGAGAACAGTTATAAACACAGAAAATTCTTTAACCAAGGAATTAATGGGACTTATTAAAATATTGTATTGATTTTTAAGATAAAAAAGTATTATAGTATTTTTAAAACCTTAATATAACCTCACTACACAGGCATAGTAAGATATATTAATAGGACTGCAGCACATTGATGTGTTGCAATGAAAAATGAAATCCTTGTGATAGATGCTAAAAACACAACAAAATCAACTTTTTGACTATATTTAACATATGTATCTTACAATAATTTTCCTTATAACAGAAGTAGTATGTTACTTGTTCATTCTCTCTCAAACTGAGAGTTGATATTTTCACTTAGTAATAAAATAATTGATGTACTCCAAATGAAGTCAAAGTAAAACTAGAATATGGCACAGTGGCCTGACATTGATCTAGCTCTTGCTAGCTAGAACATCACAATCAGACAAGATTATATAATAACTTGTTTAAGTTATCATGTAGTTTTATTGAATGAGTGCCAAGAGCTTAGGGTCGAGCCTGATGTATAATATGTACACAGTAAACGGTAGCTGCTATCAGCAATAGTGTTTGGTTAAAAACTAAACACAATAAACTGCAAGACTTTTACAACCAATAAAGTTATTAGCTAAGAGACCAGTTTAAAAATGGTATGCGGACATAAAGAGCTTGCAAGATTATTAAATGGAGCAGAAGTGAGAACAAGGTCCCACTCATTATGGAAACGGAATGTTTAACATAACAATAACTGCACAGAAACTTTGGGGAAGTGACAGCTCATTATTCGATCAATGAAAACATTTTATACAAAATATGTGCTTTTCATGTACTTAAATACATAGATTCGATATAGCACAGATGCTAATTCTACCCACACTGATTCTACTTGAAATTCTTGGGAATATAGAAGAACTTGACAAAATTATTCTACAGTTCATCTTAAAGGAAAAAAATAATAAAAGGGCAAACTGAAAACTTTGGGAATAAAAAAGAAGAATGAGGGCAGAATTTGGCGCAGAAAGACAAACAGAGCAGTGAAAATGACTATGCAGTGGAGAAATACATTCAAGAACTTATTATAACAACTTATTACATTATACAATTTGAATTTCAAGCAATGGGTAAAATAATTAATTCAATAAATTGTATTTAGACAAGTTAAGGAAGTATGTTAGAATTCTGTCTCGTATCAAGTTAAGTATAGATGTATTAATAGCCAATTGCAATAAAATACATTTATAAAAATATGAAAGCAGAGATGTAATTTGGGGTTGCTGATATTATGACAGCAGATTCTGATAGATTTTATTACCTAAAAACTAACATATTTTTCTGATATAAAATGCTACGAGGAAAATTTTTAAAAGGCCTGAAGAGGGTGCAGTGGAGATAAGTGGTGGTGGTCGGAGGAGACGTGACTTTGGGTGGCGAACCCGCAGATGACGTGCCGTAAAATCGTGCACCTGGAACCTGTATAACTTTGTGAACCGGTGTCACCTCAACAAATTCAATTTAAAAAGCAAGTGAGAAAATGAAAGATGTATTTAACAAAAAGGTGAGTTTCAGAGAGATTAAGTGATGTGTGCATATACAGGCATGCACAAACTTATATATTAATTTAAAAAAACAGGACTCTAGTAAAAAATGGTGAAAGGACTTGCAGGAGTAATTAACTAAAAATAACTGGAAATCATTACTAATCTTATAACAACATACTCCTATTGCAGGAATTTAAAAAGTAAATTCAGAACAAAGATATCCCACATTCAGTTGTGGACTTTTGGCTCAGACATACCATATTTTTCAGACTATAAGACTCACTGGACCATAAGATACACCTACGTTTTAGAGGAGAAAAATATGAAAATTTTGAAGCAAAAAATGTGGTAAAATACTTAATAACATAATAACATAATATTTCACCAATGTAAATGTAAACAGAACTCAGGTGAGCTACATTTGGACTATAAGATGCACCCCCATTTTCCTCCCAAATTTGGGGGGGGAAAGTACGTCTTATAGTCCAAAAGATATGGTAAGTATTGACTAACCACTAGGGCCCGAGAGTGATGCACACTGTCACACGAATTAGGATTACGTGGAAGGGCAAATTTTGTGAAAGGCAATTTGGTAAAAATGTAACGGAAATCTTAGTAATTCGTTATTCTCTTTAACCTAGAAGTTCCGCTTCTAAGTTTCTTTTCTTAAATGATGAAGCAAAATATTCTTAATCACTAAAGTAAAAGTAAACACTGGATAAGAAAGCTATGTTAAAAAATACAATGAACTGTTAGGGGCTTTAAAGCATGTAGTTCACTAGATTGTTGTAAAAGGCTATATAATGGAATAGGAATAAATTCATTATTCCCTATATAGTGAAATTTAAAAAATCAAAATTTATCTCTATATGTAGATTCATATAAAATATAAAATATGTACTAAATTAATGTGCTTTATGAATGATATTTGGATTAGGCTGGGAATATCTTTGTCTATTATTTTTGCTCATACGTTTTTAATTTTTTTCTTCAAAACTTCATTATAAAATGCATTTAAGAGAAACAAAGTTTAAATAGCAAACCATCACTTCAGAAAGACTGCAAACCATCACCTGAACAAACCCTATGCACCGTGCCAGGTACCATACCTCATGGTTTAAGGTCATCTCCCCTTATCCATGGAGGGGGTGTGTTGCAAGACCCCCAGTGGATTCCTGAAACCATGGATAGTACTGATCTATCTATCTACATATATATTTATCTGTCTATCTACACTATGTGTTTTTCTATACATACATAGCTCTGATAAAGCTTAGAAATTAGGCACAGTGAGAGGTTAGCAACAATAACTAATAATATAATAGAACAATTATAATAATACACTGTAATAAAAGTTATGTGAAAGTGGTCTTACCCTCTCTTATCAACCTGATGGTACTAAGCGACTGATGGCCAGACAGTATCTACGTCATGGATTCTCTGGACAGAGGGATGATTCACATCCCGGGCAGGATGGAGCAGAGCAGGACGTACAGCTTTTGTCATGCTACTCAGAATGGTGTGCCATTTAAAACGTACGAATTGTTTATTCCTGGAATTTTCTATTTTATATTTACCGACGGTGGTTGGCAGTGGGTAACTTAAACCTCAGAAAGCTAAACCCCAGGTAAGGGGACACTGCTATTCAGTGCGTACCCACAGCTCTTAACCCTTTTGCAGTGACATCCTAGACCTGAGTGAAGCAGCCGAGGTGGAAGAGCGGCACAGTTAAATTTACCCATGTTTAAAATCCCCAGAGTCACTGATATTAAGTAGCCTGGTAATGCTACTGTAAGTGCTGAGTGGCACAGGAACAAGCAAAAGAACTAAAATAACTCCAGGTATAAAGTCACTGTGACGGCCAGTATCCACATTCATCCAGGAAAAAATATTTTCACTCGTTCTGATGACAGCATCCATACATTTCATGCCAATATCTGTTGTAAAGATTTTTTTTTTTAAGAATTTCTCTTCACCAGCTTATAGCTATGGTTTTCAGTGTGGATGCTGAGTCCCATCCTACCTTTATAATATAGTGTGAGATCAATATAAATCGAGCAGAGCATCATTCTCAGGAAGCAAAACGTCAGTCACCGTTTCAAATTTGAAGTTTTCTGATATTTTTGTCTCTACAGTTTCCAGCTAAAAATTCCCTCTGCTGTAGCTTTTCTCTGCGCCTGTGATTTGATCCTCCTGGCCACCAAGAACAGGATGAATGCAAGAGTAGAGAATGGCAGTTAATTGAAGCAGAGAGAAAAAGATACTGTTGCTACATCATACTGTTATCGGTAATCCAGCAGCCTGGGACTAAAACCCCTGCAAGTGAAGAATGAAGGGGACAAAAAAAACATCGCTGAGTCAAAACACAAGCATCTAAAGAGGGTGGGGTTCCTCATAAGCCTCACAAACCACCCAGGCAGCGAAAGCCCAGAGGAAATGTGTCTTTAGAACAGAGTGCATATACGTCTTGGTCATGAAGTGTTGGGTAACTGCTGTGCTATACGCTTCAGGTCACCCCAGCTCACATGTTTCCCACTCTCTTTTCCAGCGTGTAGCTAATATTTATAATTACCAAAATGGTATCAGTTATCGACATGGTATCAGCCTAAGATCTATGCATGGCCAATGATATTTATAAAAGTCAGAAGATGCACAAGAGGGGAAAAAAAACAGAATAAAAGGGAAAGCATTCATCAGGAGAGTAACTACTCCAGGAGACAAAAGAGTTCAAATACTTTTCCTTAGTGTGAGAAAAAAAAAAATGAATGAAAACATTCTCTTTGAAAGGGGAGACCAAATAAGACAACCAAAGGTGAGCAAAAGGAGCTCAGTTACATCAGGAAAGACATGGAAGAGAAAAATAAAGTCACTACAAAGATGAGAGAGAAAGGGAGAGAGGGTAAAAAAAAGGAATGATAAGGAGGAGAGATAAAAGAGAAGAAAAACAATCATACATGACATTGTTCCTAGAAATAAAAATTAAATAAGTGGAAACAAGAAGAGAAAAATCAAAATAATATGACTTAGGTGATAAAACATGGTTTCCCAATAATAACTAGTATAAAAAATCAAAGTGTAACTCAAGATTAAATAGAATGGCCCTAAGCTCCAGGTTTTACTTAAAGATGTAAAACTTAAATTGAAAGGTACAAAGAAAAAACATACATATGCAGTTCAATAATCCCTTGGTTTAATTTTAATTCCTTACTTTTTGAAATTTAGATATTATTTTTATACAAAAATGCACGTGCAGAATATTTAAAATTTGTTCTACAAAGTATACCCTGTTTCCACATCCCAGAAGTTAATACTTTTAACTTTTTTTAAAGCTGTTTTTAACTTCCTAGTTCCATAAAACCTATTTACTTTTTTCACATATCATTTTTTCTTCCTAATGTAAAATATGATAATTTAGCTTTGTAGACTCCCCATTCCCACATATAATTTTCTAATTCTGAATTCCCAATATACCATAATGCAGTTCTCATAGTTTTTATTAAATCATTCCACAAATTACATTCTATTATAAATGTAAATTACAGCTGAACTAAGTAGCAATGTGCTCACACATTTTCGCCTTGTCTTACGCCCCTGTCTATTTAACACTGGTAAATCTGATCTGCTTGTGAGGTTGCTGTCTAGACCTCCCCTACTGCCTTCCTTCTAGGATTTCCCTTTATAAGAATTCCAGAAGTTCCCTCTCCATTCTTATATTCTGAATACTGTATTTCCAAAGCACCTATTCTCCCGTTTCTTGCTTCTCTTACTTTGGTAAAATAATCCTCCCTGAACTTCTGGATTATGGGATTCATGAAAGGAAAAAAATGGAGACTTATATTACTCTTGAGCAATAGTTTGGATGGGTATACATTTCTGGGATAGAGAGTTCCCATAAATAAATATGTAATTAAATTTGGTTATCTTCTCTTGTGAATCTGTCTCACATCAATTTAATTTTTAGACCAGCCAAAAACCAAACAAACCAAAAAACAACAACAACACAAAAAAACAAACTCTATGATGGTGCAGGAAAATTTGTTCCTCTTCCACAGTTCTCTAATTAGCCTAAAAAGTGTCAGAATAAGATTGACAGCCTTCAAAGCTTTACATGTTGGTGCTGCATTAGCCCATTATATACCAAAAAGAATACAAAAGTCATCGTTCCTTTCTTATGTCTAGTTTTTGAAGATTAATGTTGGAATTATTCTGTATTTTTAGCATTTGTGATTTACCCTAACCTCTATGGAGCCATAATCCAAAAATCAATGGGAAATAAACCAAAAAGACTACCTTGGTATGTCTAGTATAATTAGGCCTGTAATTTTGGATTTTTGATCCAAGTAGATTAGTTTAAAAAGACCTTCAGAAAGAAGTATCTTAGGAGCAGGGAAGATTTTAATTAAGATACATACTTATATTTGGACGTGTGACACAAACCAAACCAGGTCCTGCTGTATGTATGCACTTAGCCAGTTCACAGTAGGATAATTAACTCACGGATCCATGCGTTTGGGGCAGGGAAGAGACAATGGAGCACTTTACACACTGAATAAACTCTCGACTCATGCATAGTCATGTGCTTTACATTATAGATGAATCTATATTTATTTACATTTCAGTTAAATCTGTATTTTTATCTCAACATCTTTCTTGCCTGTCCATTTTTATTCTTGCACACCTTTCTTCTTGCTGAGATCATTTCCCGCCTTCAGTCTTTATTTCCAAATTATTTTCCAATGACATCCCTTTGTGGTCAACCAGGAAAACTGAATTTCCCATTGCTACAGATCAAGAAATTGATACAGGGATCATCAAATTTTCTGATTTTATTCTTATTTGTTTATTCTGTCAATCACTCATACATTTATTTATTGAGCATTTACTACACGCCAAACATTGTTCTAGGGCCTGGAGACACAGTGGTCAGTAAGACGAACATTGTCCCTGGCATTAGAGTTTATAAAATTTACTGTTATATTTTATAATATATTACAAATATAAAAGTTCTGACTTACCTAGTTTACAGTTTAAATAAATATGTGCAGCAATAAGTGTATAAAATTAATGATAAACCTAATTTCAACCTTAGTAAAGGTAAATTATTTGTAGGAATATGTCTCTCACCTTTGAATTCTGTTCCACATGTTTTCTCCTTCAAGATTCTCTTGCTTTTTTGTTCATTTTCATTTCTATGTAAATTTTAGAATAAGCCAGTTACTGTCTTCAAAAAAAATAGCTGGTATTTCAATAATAGTTACAATAAATAATACTGGAGAAGAATATTCATCATAAAAACATCGAGTAGAATCTATGAACACAATATATCTTTCTACCTTTTTAAAAACTCTTAATAGTGTTTATATCTTAATAAATCTTAATTGTGGTATCCACTTTAGGTATTTCTCGATGAAAATAAGCTGACCTGGAATTTTCCTTTCTTTTAATGTATATTTTACATTTTTGTACCAAGTGGTATTAGCCCCATATAACAAACTAGTCAGTGTCTCCTTTTTTTCTCTTTGCTAGAAGAGTTCGTGTAAGATTGATAATGTAAATGTTTGATAAACTCGACCAGTGAAATTTTTGGTCATAAAATTGCTGTTTCACTTTTTAGGCCTGGATGTCTCAAAGAAACAGTTTTTTAACCTTGATATTCAGAAGAGCTATGATGTTTCATTTTTCCAGATCCATTTTTGCCTCGCTTAGGCTGATAAACACTATGATAGAGCATCCAGCAAAGAGGGAAACATTCCAAAACAGCCGAGGGCACTATCTGACACAGGGGTCCCCCACCCAACCCCAGGTCTGCGGACCGGGGAGGAACCCTGTCTTCTCCCCGCCCCTTCTGCAAGGGGCAAGCCGGCAATGCTCACCTGAACACCAAGCTCTGCCTCCCGTGTGTGCCTCGCAATCCCCTCTTTACCCCCCACCCCTCTACCTCCAACCCCCCACCATCTAACACGAAACTGGTCCCTGGTGCCAAAAAGTTTTGGGACTGCTGATCTAATAGATAAAGTATGAACAAAGGCTTCTGTCAAATGTTTTTCAATTAGGTACTCTTCCACAACCTTTCCATATACTTTGAAACTTCAGGGTTGAAGTGCCTTAAAAAATACATCCTTGTGCATCCACACACATCCACACACATGTGCATGCACACACAAGGTTCAGTACAAGCAGTGGCTTAAAAAGCATGAGAGAAAATGGTATATAAAGAAAGTAGAAAGAGTACCTATTTTATTTTCCCTCTGATTCATTTTATTTTGGGATACAGGAAACATCAGAAGAAGAAACTCTCCCTTTCATTCCAATTTTATTTGAGTCCTTTTTACTCTGGTGGATATAGTAAAAAAAATCCCCCACACACCAAAGCCAGGGAGTGCCAAGAAAGCGTCTATTTCTGACATTCCCACATTACTCCCTCCCTCATCTGTCTCACCAGGTTAACTTCCTGTCTATACCCTCTGTCTTTCAAACTCATTTCTTTTTTTAAAGCGTAGAGGCACAAACAAAAGAGGGAAGGAGTCTTGATAAGGTGGTGATTTGCAATGTTTGCAATGCCTGAGTCCAGGTGGAGTCAGTAATGGATTGTTCTAGCTGATCACAGTTCTAAAGCAGACAGAAAAAGAAAAAACAAGAGATTTGTTTGTCTGTTTGTTTATTTTTAATGCAGGTGACAATTTTAAAGTTTGCACCCTTCAAAGTGCCTGGTTTCTCTCCCAATTATTTTTTATTTTAAATATTTTGTCAGAAGAAAAGCTAAAGTAATCCTTAAAGTATTAGGAGGTGATTACATGGCAGCACTTTGATTCTCATGAATGGGTGCTGAAAACAAATCACAAGTTCACTCAATTCTCTTTCTTTTTTTCTCTTGAAACTACTGGAGGCCATCTTAAATCAATTACCATGTCTACAATCCAGACCCAGATTGTGCTGGGATGTTTAATACTATGACGTGAACTGTCAGAGAGTTAGATAAAGATTGATAATGGAAAGACTTAAAAGAGTCCTCCAGGTGTTGATTTATATAAATGTCAATGCCTTGCAGCCTGAAGCGTTTCCTTGCATGCAGGATGTAACCAGAGATGTACAAAGTTGTCTGTCTTCATGACATGGAACCTTTCTATGTAGGCCAAGCCATCAATCAGCTGATTAACAGGTAGTTTTTGAGTGCCTGCTAAGGGCTAAAAAGACGACTCATTCCTGTGTTGGATATTACTTCACCATGATCACACTTACTCTGTGAAATAGTGAATGCTGTATTTTCACCAAGAAAATTTTGGTTTGTTTCAGAATTCTTTGGCTAACTTTAAATATAGCTTAACCTCAGCATGGTTGTTAAAAGAGCTGTATAATAATATCATCTAAAACCAGTAGAATAATAAAAATAAAATAAATTTTATTATCCTTTAATAATACCCTAGATATTATTGAAATATAGCCAAATATCCATCTTAAATCAGACAATACATACAGTAGAATAGATATAGGAAAACTCTCTTCCCTTTCCACTGACTTAAAAAAATTTTTAAATTTTATGAATGATTTTTTGGGAGAGTAGGAATCACATTTCTTTGTAGACCTCAATATCCAGTGTTTGCTTTCCAATGTAAGCAATGAGAGCATCTTTTGCTGAAAAATTATAGCTTTGTTTTAAGTAACACATTTGTCACCAGTTAAAGATTGTCATAGTTACCTATTGCTGTGGGACAACCATTCCTACCCCCAAATTTGTTATAATCGCTCCTATTTCTCTGGGTTGCAGGGCTCAGCGGGGGACTTCCTGTCAGGGATCTTTATGCAGGTGTCTTTGGATGGCGGCTTGCGCAGGCATCGTGCAAAGGGTCTGCGGGGCTGGGTTCTCTCTCCGCGGGGCTGGCAGTGGACACTTGCTGTGGGCTGGGAGCTCAGCTGGTCTGCAGCCTGGAGCACCTATACATGCCTTCTCTGTGGAATTTGGGTCTGTCACAGGAGAATGGTGAGAGATCCCAAAAGGAGCAAACAGTAAGGAGATTGGAATGGAAGTTTTTAGTCTTGGGCCAGGGAAATAGTCCAAGGTCATGTCTGTGTTCTATTGCTTAAGCAGTCACAGAGCCTGCTCACATTCATGAGGAGGGATGTACACTCCATGCCTCGGTGGAAAGACTATCAGATCATTTGCGGTCACTTAATGCAACATACAGCTTATCTGAGCACTGATTTGAATCAGACACTTTCTAAGTGACTGCATTTGCAGATTGCAATGATGAGAATATCCCTGATCAGAAGGTTAACTATACATTGGCACCAGAAACATAGAGAGGCCACCGTTGTAATCATCATTGATCTTTCTCATAATTTAGCTACTTTCTAACCCATGCCACTGTGTCCTTTTGCAAGTCAATTTAAACTAATTTTCTGGGTCATATATCATGACACACTTTAGCAGGCATTTTACTGATGTCAAAGTACAGAACATCTACTGTGGTCCCTGTTCTCTACATGGTAAGAAATGCTTTTAAGGATACAACAGTAATTTGTTTTTAATTTAGGCAATTAAATACAGTCATTCCAAGTCTTCAATTGTTGCTGCTGCACACGAGATTTTTTTTTTTAATCTTTTACTAACAGTCCACAAATGCTTGTGTTTAATTTTTTAATAATGGAAGCTCTGGTTAATAGGGCAGAGGTTTTAAGTCTATTTCTCAGATTCAGAAACACACCCACATGAACACACACAAACCTCTGCATTTATAAATTGCACTAATCAGAATAGTTTTCATCAGTACATACCAGAGAGTATCAGCCTCAAGAATTTCATTCTCACTTACAATTCAAAGTATACATCTTGAATTAAACAAAAATTTTTTGTGTTAACAGAAAATATTGCTTTTAATTTTCATTATTTTCTTTCAAATACTGCAGGCCTGTTCTCCATGAAAGGCAAGGGATGGTGGAGGGGTGCCCAATACTTGGACACCCCATTCACTTTCAGCTCAGAGCAAGTGAGGAGAAGACCTGTGTTAGTCCCATCCCAAAATACCTGCTCTGCGAGGTGCACCGCTAACTATCAGCATGTCTATAAGGGGAAGAATATAGTGGTGGTGGGACTAGAAAGCCAAAAAGTGAAGAGTGAATCATTTAGAAGTGAGAATATCTAACACAGAACAGAGAAGCTTTACAGAAGTAATTACTGTCCCGTATGTTCTAAATCTAAAGTCTCTTATGTGAACTTTCTGTATATTTCATAAGACTGAATAATGACCAATGAATGAATATTTAAGGAAATCAAATTTTGACTCAAATTAAAAGAGAAAAAAAAAATCTAGCTACTAATCCAGTCCCAGAACAAAATAGAATCTTTCGAGAGTTAGAGAGCTCCCTATTTCATGGAGTTTTCAAGAAGAAAACTTGGGAGGGGAATTAGGAAACAGTATATGTAAAATGGATTTGGAGCCCCGTTATCCCTCCATCAGTCATGACAGGGAAATACGCTCTCAACTAAGATTACCTGTCCTGATTTCTTCCCCAAGCAACACAGTGTGGATTATCTACTTAAATTCTCATTTGGATATTTAAAAAAAAATCACTAAAATATTACATAACTAAACTACAACTCCTGGTCTTTTTGACCCTGAGTCTAAAATCGGCACTTTCCTCAGTATTCTGCATTTTAATAAAACGAACAATTCCTCAAAGTCAAAATTTGTCTTCTCATGTTCTCCCAGAACATACATCACATTTATCAGTAACTACATTCAGAATTGTATGATGTGTAGAAAATTCTATCATTGTCACTCCCCTTTAAGGTACCGTTATTTGCAACCCAAATAAAACCAGAATACCCCAACTAGTCTCTCTTTTTCTCTACAGTTTGTTCTTTGCCAAGTTGCCTGAATAAACCCCTGCTGTGCACCATCTGAAGACTTCTACCCTGAAACCTTTCCTTGCCATGAAGTTTCCAGGGGTGCTTGACTTTCTGTCTGACTCCTAAATTCTTCCCCTTTCCAAATACTCTCTAGGCTCCAATCATGCTGGATCCTTGGCTGTCTCTGCTATGCTACCAAGCATGGAAAGAAAAAAATAATCTCCCTTTTACCCTGCTAGGCTTAACTGAGTAACTCCTCCAAAGGGTCCAAATCAACACCTTAAATGCCATCTCCAGCTAAAGACCGAAGACAGTGTTGAGGGTGGGGACTCAGTTATGGGAGGCGACCAGAAAAAGCACAGTAAACAAGGGTAAGGTTGTTATGCAGATTTAGGTCATTGCCTTCTTTGATAAGGGTTTTTAGAGACTGAGAGTCATCCTTCTATTCCTGGTACAAAGAGGAAGACACCCTAATTAATGGAGATTTCCCTTACAAATGTAAAAGTCTCTTACAAAAGGGCGACTTCTCAGTTTTCAGAGCTTCCCCGTTGTCTGCTATTAAAAAAAAAAATTCAAGATAATCCTTATGACAAAGAGGTATATTTTGCAGTGACAAATTCTGCTCCCCTTCAATGCTCCTACCTCGGGACTTTTTCATTTTTGTCCACACTGCTCGAAGGTACTTGCTTATGTATCATCACATTGATGGCTATCCCATTGTGTCAGGTGTCATTATTTCTTCTTTCCCCTACACTGTCACTATAGCCCCTTTCTTGATTTAATTTCATTATAGTTTTTACCATTATCTACCCTAATATCTGCATGCTGACTTATTTTCCTTCTCCCCCCACTAGGGTCCAAGCTCCATGAATGCAGCAGCCTTTTTATTCCCTGCTATGTCTGCTGTGTCCAAAGCAGTGCTGAGCCTAGGGAGTGGTGGTTTATCCACAGGTGCTGGCCTGGCTTTAAAAGAAAACAGTGAAGGCCCAGAGATACTAAATGACCGTCTAAGATGGCACAGCTTCTCAGTAACTACTGGGACCTGGTACTTTCTGCAATAATACTTACTAACACATTTATCCAGAAGTTTCATAGAGTTGTTTTAAAGCAAGTTTGGGAAGTACTGTTACCCAGAACAGAAGGCCTTGATAAATCTACCTCTTCTAAAACCTTGGGGGACTATTTGCTTTTCTTCTACTTTTTAGAGACCAGGACACTTATAAGCATGAATAATGGCACTATTAATACCTGCAGGAGGACAACAGCCATAAACAGTGATTGTCCCAGGCAAATCAGGCCGCATGGCCACTTACTGCATTGTATTGTGAATACTGAGAATTGACCATGGATTTACCAATATGGAGGTCAGATATGAACTTGAGAAAATCAGTTTGCAAGGAGTGGTGGGGGTAAAAGTCTGATTAGAGAGGTTATAAGAGAAAAGATAGAAGTATCAGAGAGAGTGAGCATAGAAGACTTGAGGCGATTTATTATAAAAGATTGCAGGGGAATGAGGCAATTGTTAGAAATAGGGCCAACAGATCTTCATATATACATATGGAAAAAAATCAACATGCTTGGATGCTGAATGGGATAAAGCAATAGAAAGGGAAAGTGTGAGGATACAAAGGGAAGATAGAGGACTTCTAGGGTGATGTTCCTGAGAAGCTGGGAGGAAATGAGTCCTTTGCACACAAGCAGTGGCCTAAACCAGGAGCAAAACCACACCATCTACAATAATAAAAGGGGAGGCAGATTTATGAGGATGGAGGTTGGTAGGCAGTGTGGATAGGGGCCTTGCAAAAGGTCTCTGATAACTGATAGCGTTTTGTCAACAAAGGAACGAGATCATCCTCCGAGAGTGAGGATGGGAAAAAAGGTCCTTCAGGAAGTGGAGGAAGCAAAGATTCGAGGGATGGATTATGCCACTGTGGCAGCATTACCAGTCCACTTTAGTAGTTAAGACCAGTCCAAATGAGTATGATAAAATAAAATTTAATTGATTACTTGAAGATGTCCAATTGACTGTAGAATCTATGTTGTGTAAGGAAGCATTGGAAAGCATGAGAAAGTAAGGCTCAGAAAAAAGGTGATATGATCAGCAAGGAATGGTGTGTGAGTCCTTGTGGGGTTGAAGAACGTTTGCTGTTGGATACAGAACTGAGTGAACTGGAAGGACAGTGAGTTCGATTTGAGACTGTGGATGGCTTTAATCAATGGCAATGGGAAAGTTTTCGGTGTGATCATTGAGAGGGTGGAGGACAAGTTCAGTGGAGGAGAGGTGGTCAAGGAAGATAATGACTACTTACTGCAGGAAGATTAAGTGAATACAGGCATCACCAAGGGGCAGGACAGGCAGAACGTAAAGGACAGTGACTGATGCCAAAGCAGAATTCTTCAAGGAAGGGAGTACATGTCCCGGGGCTTGCCAGTTTACTCTAACAACTTAACTACCTTAACAAATAAATGGTTTGTCTGTAGAATGAAAAGACTGAAAGCTTTGGCATATGAAAATGGGCGGCATATAAACATCTCAAACATAAAGATGGTTATTAATGGCAGAGGAAAGAGAATGGTCTAAAGAAGTTATGGCATACTTTGGTTTCTCTTCAGATTGTATAAATCTTTTACCTTTTAAAAAAGTTATGGGGCCAAAGAGCACTGATCCTAGTCATTTTATGTTACTGAATAACATCTCTAAGAAATTGCAGTGCCTGCTGACATTTCCTAGAGGAAGAATGTAGAACCTTCCAGCAATATTTAAAAAATGCATTATCCTTTGACTCTCTCGTTAATGCGGAGAAACAAAATGCTGCCTCCTTCCTGGAATAAATTCCCGCCTCCCATTTCAGCCCCAGTGAACAGAAAAGGCTGGCCCTCACTGAGCCTAATATTCTTACAGGCTGGACTCCTTACCTCTCATACTTCTCCGTATTTTGGTTTTCCTTACTATCGTGTGTAGCTTCAAACTTACAGTTTAATAGTTAGCTCTTCACCTTCAGAATCATTTGGTGGCAAGGCTCATTATAAATCATGCTCTTCTATCAGTAGAATTGAAATTCCCATTACTTGTTATAGGTACTTCCATAGCCACAGTTTAATTAACTAATGATGTCTTTCTGAGGGCAGTCCAATGCCGTTTCCTAAATTGTGTTTTCCTAGGCAGTTACCAGGCCGGCTTTGGGGATGAGAGTGAAAGCTGTGTCACTGTCAGCTTCTGGGGCACCGTCTGCTCTGGCTCCGCAGGGAGGGGTGCCCTGCGCACCTGAGCACTCGCTGGATCCATGTCTCGTGGGGAGACTCTACATTCGATCCGTATTTCATCAAACTGTCATTGGGCATTTTGGTTTCACTTAAAGTTTTAGGTTATCTTCTGTGATTGGAGTATTATCAGTTAGTGCTAGAATTCTCAGAGGAGGTGCTTATGAAATATTTTTTTCTTAATTAAGATGCTAGGAGTTGCCAATCTACCTGAAAGCATGTTCAGTATTATTTGAAAGGTGTTAAATTTCACCAAAAGATGTCAAAATACTCCAAAATGGTGTTGTAGGGGTGAAAAAATAATTTTCCTATCACCACTCTAAGTTCTGGCTAGACTAATAAAAAAAATTAACATGAGACAGATTAACAGCAGAAAATGACCAAATTTATTATGTATGTACATACGGGGGTTCCCTAAGAATATGAAACCCAAGAACAGATTAGGCAGTTAAGACTTCTATGACATCTTGAGCTAAGGAGAAGGGCGAATAGTGGGGACCTCAAAGAGCAGGAAGGCAATTCTCATGGAGACAGTAAAGCAAATGTTTGGTAAACAAGTTTCCTGGGCCTTCTTTAACAAGGGACACAGAGAGGACGCGGATCACACGAGTCCTCCTAGGTCCCTTCCAGTCTACCACACAGGAGTTCCTATTAAACTACGGTTGTCCACAGTGAGAGCCCACTTCCAGGAGCAGACCCTCTATCTCAGTTCTTGCAGGCAGGTAGGGGAAAGGTCGACGTTTCTTTCTCCGTTTCTATTCCTTAAAAACAGCCAATTTAAAATAATCAATATTTGCAGGAAGCAAACTCTGCTTCTCCTCAATTTCCAAAGATAAACATTAATGTTGCTTTTTCATGTCTTTTGATAAGAGCTTTCACTGAGGTAATGGGGGGGGTTGCTAAATTTTAAGGAAATGGGAAAAGCCCAATGCAATGTACACATCTATATGAACTGTTTCTCTTTGAACTAATCTCAAGAAACATAATCTAACTCTGTACTACCAGTTAAATAATCCTCCCTACATACCAACTAGCCAGGTTGGTCCTGAGTATGTTACCCCGAAAAGTCCAGGGGGTCCATGATGACAAGGGAGAGAAACATAAATAAACATAACTATGCACACACATTTAGATCCTTGCATGGAGGTGCCTAAGTTAACGATGAGCTATATGTGTATGATTTTTGCATACAGCATTTACAAGCAGTTTACTTAAATGATTCTACCTCCTTGGTAGAAATAAGGATCACTGCTGAGGGGAATCAAAAGTTTTGCCATCCAGAAGCTGCTTTTTCGGGATATTGATTTTAAGCTGCTATTAAGAAACAAGATTCAGAAAGAACCTTTGACCCTTTCCCCCTTCCTGCCCAAGAGATTCAGACAGAGAAATCTGCTTCAGGAAAGAGATCTGAGGATATTCGCCTTTGCCTACACTGGATTAAGTATAGTAAATAGGAAGGCTGCAGGTAGGTCCTGTTAGCCAGCTACCTCCTGTGCCTCGTTATTTTTGACTTGCTTATCAAGAATTTTCATAGCATTTATGTTCCGCTCTCCCTCAACTACCTGTAAACCACCCATTCTCATTTCTGAAATCTAAGACCCTGTTTTTCTCCATTGTTCCTTTGTCCAAAAATGTCTTATATATACCCAAAGTTGCTTCAGTGTCTTTGAAATGTTTATGGAATTTTCATGCATCTGTGATTTCCCACATGCATGTATTCAAACTTGATTTTCCCCTGTTAAAATGTCTGTGTTAAATTGATTATTAGCCCAGCCAGAAAAACTTCGAAGGTGGGAAAAAAATATTAATATTATATATTTTTAGCCCCCACAAATGGCTCGCAAAGTGAAAATGAGAAAGTCGTTTATTCTTTATAATAATTCTTATTAGAAAGGGTATTTTCAGACAGCAGGGGATTGGTTAAAAGTTTATTACGAGAGTGAAGAGAGCCAAAAATTTTCCCCCCTCAAGCTGCTTGTTGAGATATTGATTTTAAACTGTTTATTAAGAAACAAAAGATGCAGAAAGAACCTTTGACCCTCCCCCCTCTCCTGCCCATGAAATTTAGACAGAAAAACGTGCCTTAGGAAGGAAAACTTGGTTTAATCACCTTAAGAATCTACACTCCAGCCTAGCGAGGAAGACCGCAAGCCTATTAGCTAGACACCCCCTGTGTCCTGTTGTTCCTGAAATGCCCAGCAAGAGTTTTCCTGCCGTGTTCGTGGTCTTTAAATTGCCCATTCTCACTTCTGAAATCTGTGTCTAGAGAAAATAGAATTTTTTTAAAAATTTAATTTTTCAATTATAGTTTACATTCAACATTGTTTTGTTTCAGGTGAAAACAGAATTTGGTAAAACATAATAATTACTACAAACTCTTGAGTATACTAGTTTAATAATTATAGAGAAATATAAATATATACACAAGATAATGTGCATAATTTTCTGTTTGTAAAGTTTCTGCAGTTTTATAAGAAGGTAACTTAATAGAAAAAAAATGTCATTTTAAATACTGATGATTATATTTTAAAATGGTATTTAAAACTTTAAATTTATTACTTATTTGTAAGTTTATATATCTGTTTATGCCTAAAATACATAGAAAGGCTTATTAATAAATCATTTACTGAAAATTATTACATAAAATATATAACTGCAAATTATTACATGAAAAATATAACAAATGAGTAAAATTAAAATATAGATTTTTTTTTTTTACCTTTTGTAAAATGGCTAAGTTATTTTGTGCCCAGATTTGTAAAGTTTGCTCCATGGCCCTAAAATATTGTTTTAAATTCTGTGCCTTTTTATATTCTTAACTTATTAAAATTATTTTTTAAAGAAGTTAAAACTTGATAATCACTGTAATTTACTGTGCATGTTTTTATAATGTTCATTATAAGTATTTCTTGCCTTCAGATAGTTATGACTTAATATTGTTCACTTTGGCAACAATTTTTAACTTGCCTGATTTCAGAATAATAAAGCTGTTAACATTTCTTTTATGCCTAATCCATGTTTCGGTTCCCTAAAATAACCGTTAACTCACATAGAAATTTGCTCCTTTACTTTATAAAAGAAAAGAAAATATGAATGATTAGGTTTGTCTAGGCTTCTCTAAATTTTTAAATAATTGACTGTAGTATGAGAAGTCTTTCATTGACCAAATTTGAAGGCAAAAGAACTGGTGAATCTAAAAGAGAGTTGATTCTTCTAGGTTAATTATACATCAGTAAAATACAGTAACATAAACATTCTTTAATGATTATATGCTTTCCAAGTTGAAAAAAGTATATTTATACATTTAAGCACAAAGACTGGCAGAATAACTTCCTGCGAAAACAACTGTTTCAGGATTCTAGATTCACAAACCACCTTCTGTGTTAGCTTCTGAGAGATCTGGGCAGAGGCAAAAGCCATGGGCTCTATGGCATGGCGATCACTGGCTCACATTAGCCTTTCCTTAATTAGTTCTGGTGGGCAGGAAATAGTCTCCTGTCTGAGAGCAAGAGCAGAAACAGCAAATGTGTGAAAGTTCTAGGGTAGTCCCAGGGTCTCCATTAAACTTCTTTCCATTGGCAAAACACCCAAAGCTTCCTGACTCGTCTTCTGTAAAAATAAAAAAAGCGTCGCCGCGGGTTGCTGAGACAACACTCTTCCTGGCCACCTTTCTTCCATTACTCAGTAAGGACAACCCCATCATTTGTACTTCTGCCAAGAAGAATCTTTTCATACTCTGCAGAGAGCTTTAGAGACTTTCTTGGATAATCCTGATTTAATTTTGACTGTTGACTGTTCATATTTAAAGAGAAGGAAATAAAAACTGTCAGCAGGCTATATTATGTCAGATGTAAATTCACACTTGATACAATAAGCCTTTCCCCCAAATTAACTAGGTTCAGATAGCACAATGAATTGCCTTTGTCTGGACCTACTAACTGAGAAAATATAAAAGGACAAATATTTATACTAATAGCGGTTATAATTTTTTGGCGTGTTCACTATTTTTTAATGTTTAGGGGAAAATAGAGATTTCCTGATCTCTACAGGAACCCCTCTAATACTGGCCATCAAGTTCAAGAATATTAAGATGCTTTGCTACTGTAATAGTCATTGATTCATGGGTGTGGCTTAACTGGTTGGTTCTGGCTCAAGGTCTTTGGTGAGGCAGTAGTGAAGCTGTCAGCTGAGACTGAAGTCATTTGAAGACTTCCAACCTCATGTGGTTATTGGCAGGTCTGAGCTGCAATCTGGCTGCGAGATGGAGACCTCATTTCCCTGCCACACAGGCCTGTCCATGGGGTGCCTGTGCATCCTGAAGACATGGCAGCTGGCTTCCCTCGAGTGAGAGAGCCACGAGACAGAAAGAAAGAAACCCGAGATGTCCCCTTGATAGCCTAATATTGAAAGGGACACGTGTAAGGCAGTGAGTGACCACTACATAGTGTGTCCACCATGCAGATACAATATGATGATGGATGATCATAAAATGTAGTAAAAACATTTAGGAAGTGACAGGTTTTGAGTATTAATCGCCTTGGTTTGTACTGTAATTTAATTAGTTATATTTATATAATTTAGTTTTTAATAATGGCTATGTTTCACAACGGGCTCATAAAATTCCTAACGGTTTAACAGTCAACTCTCGCAAGACAGTGCGAGCCTTCCCAGCACACTCCCAGTTCTACCCAAAGTGAGCACTCTCCGGTCAGTTTAGGTCAATCTTGAAGATTTCTAAGGGAGTCTTTTGCTTGCTGTTTTAAGTGTCTGATCTCTTGCAACATAATGAGAGTCAATGTGAGGTTCCTGGACGAGGTCAGGAAGCCTGACGTGTTAGGAGTGTCAAAGTAGCCACAGGAAAATCTGTTTTGCAACCTTCCCAACTCTGCAACAATAAACAGTTCACTTAATTTTTTCTGAACCTGAATCCTCATCTGCGGTTGAGGGTTAAACACACACGCACAAAACAAACCGGCCTATCCTCTACCCGCTGGTATTATAAGGATCGCCTGAGATGATGCAGGTGGGCTGCCTTTCTAACTAATGAGGACCTTCTGCATTCATTATCTCGTGTAATCCTGACAACAGCTCCGTTTAGTAGACGTTAATAACTTTGCTTTAAACCAAGAGTCAGTGGGGTTAAGTGATGCATCCAAGGTCACAGGACTGATAAAGCTGTTCTGTGTACACAAAGTAACTATGACAATGTTGGCTCGGAAACAATAACCTTCCTTGAGAATGAAATCAATGGGCAGACTTTAATTACATCAGGAAAAAGTTACTATGGGACTTAAACACAGACAAAGCTTTTTCAGCACCCTCCCTTTATCAATAAGTTCCCCTGGGCAGATATAAATGCAGATTTAATTAAACAAAAACCCCTGCACCAGCAAATCCTATACACATTTCTCCTCATTTAGCCACTGCGCAGGTGAGGGAAGGTTATAGGCCAAAGACTTGGGTCTCCCAATGCCATAACCTCTTCAATTGCATGACAGATGTATTCACTTTGACGCCCGATCAGGGGCAGGATCCGCTGTTATCTCTAAGCTTGCTGAATTTCAAACGGAAAAGAGGAAGCTTACGAACTGAAAGGGGTGTTTTCTAACAAAAACATGAATCTTTCATGGTATGTCCCATGTGATGGCCAATTGAGCAAAGAAGACAGATCTCTTAGGTATCTATTAGATGGTTTCTAGCTGTGAGTAATTATCCTCACATTTGTGACAAATCTGGGAGTGGGGGAGCATGGGACAGGTACCTCTTAAATGCAATTGTTATATATAGATCAACGAACCAAAAAACTAAGAGCAGCCTAGAGATGATTCTAAACCACCTCCCGTCCCCCAGTATATGCACATATTGGCTGCTTATAACATACTCCTATAAGCATCAACTTATTTGACTGCCACAATAACCATGTGGGAAAGACAAGGATGATATCACAAATCACATTTTACAAAGAGGGTGAGGCTTAGAGAATTTGAAGATTTTATTTAGTTAGTTTTAGAGAGAGAGGAAGGGAGGAAAAGAGAAACATCGGCGTGAGAAAAATATTGATTGGTTACTTTTCCCATGTGCCCTAAGTGGGGACCAAATCCAAAACCCAGGCATGTGCTCTGACCAGGAATCAAACCGGCGACCTTTTGCTTTGCAGGATGCCGCCCAACCACCTGAGCCATACCAGTCAGGGCGAGGCTTAGAGAATTTAAGAAAATTATTCAAGGACTTATATTTTAAAAGGTGAGCAAGGATTTAAACGCAGAGCGAGAATGCAAGTTAAGCTGAAAAAACTAAAGTAGTGGGATCTATTCTTTAGAAAGGCAGGTATTTTCTCTTTCAAAGCCACAGACTAAACTAATTTAGTTTGGCCTAGCTGACCAGAGATAAACTGCATCTAGGTCAGTACAAGTCCAGGCCTGAAATCAGGTCAATTGAAGCTCAGTATAAAAAGAGATAAGAGATTCTACCAAGTATTTAAGGAAAAAATTATGCCATTTCTCTACAATGTCTTTCATAGGATGGCAGCAGAAGGAATACTTCTGGACTCATTTGATGAGACTTGATTTACTCTAACATTGAAACCAGACAATGACATCATAAGAAAAGATAATTATAGTCCCATATCTCTCATAAAAATAAATGCACATATCCTCAACAAAATGTTAGTAAACTGAATCAAAAGTACATAACAATAATTATACACCATGAACAAGTAGAATTTTACTCATGGTATGAAAGGATAGTTCGACATTTGAAAATCAGTTAATGTAGTCCATCAAATCAAAATGTCAAAGAAAACAAATCATATGATTATATGAATAGATGCAGAGAAAGCATTTGTCAAAACCGAAAACATTCATGATAAAACTCAATAAACTAGGAACTGAAGAAAACTTTTTCAACCTGATAAAGATTATCTACAAAAATACCTATAGCTGGTGTCATAGTGAATGGTGGGAAACTCAAAACTTCCCCAGTAACATCAGATACAAGGTAAGGCCGTCATCTTTCCCATGCCTTTTCAACATTGCACTAGAGTTCTTGAAAAAAAAAAAAAGGAAATGAAGGTATATAGACTGGAAAGGAAAACATAAAACTGTCTTTGTTCACAGATGACATGATTATCTATGCAGAAAATACAAAGAATGATCAACATTTCCACCCCAGAATTAATAGGTTATTATAGCAAGGCTGTAGGATAGAAAGTTCATATATAAAAGTTAACCACTTCTCTATATACCAGCAATAAACAAGTAGAATTTGAAATAAAAAAATAATACTATTTACATTAGCATCCCCCAAAACGAAATACTTAGGTGTAAATCTAGCAAAATATCTATGAACTCTATATGAGAAAAACTTCAAAACACTGATAAAAGAAATCTAAAAGCTAAGTAAGTAGAAAGATATTTCCGGTTCGTTAACAGGATAACTTAATATTGCCAGGATGTCATTTCTTCCCAAATTGATCTATAGATTCAATGCAATCCCAACAAAAATTTCAAAAAGTTATTTTGTGGATATTAAAGATTTTAAAGTTTCTATGGAGAGGCAAAAGACCCTGACTAATCATCACAATATTGAAAGAGAAGAACGAAGTTGTAGGGTTGACAGTACATGGCTTCCAGACATACTGCAGAGCCACCGGAATCCAGACGGTGTAGTACGGTGAAATAACAGGCACACAGATTGATGGAGTGGAATAGAAAGCTCAGAAGTAGACTTCCGTAAGTACAGTCAATGGCTCTTTGATGAAGAAGCAAAGGCAATGATATCCATAGAGCAAAGGTTGTCTTTTCAACAAGTGGTGTGCAGACAACTGTACACTCACAGGCATAAATAGGTAGATAGATGGAGAGATAAATCTGGACACAGACTTTGCACCTTTCTGAAAAATTAATTCAAAATAGATCACAGACCTAAATGTAAACCACAAAACTATAAAACTTCTAGAGGATAACATAAAAGAAAACCTATAATCCTGGGTATGGATGGCTTTTTAGGTGCCACAGCAAACCACGGTTCATGAAATAAATAATTGATAAGCTGGACTTCATTAAAATTAAAAATATATGCTCTGTAAAAGATATGTCAAGAAAATGAGATGGCAAGCCATCTACTTGGAGAAAATATTTACAAAAAAAAAACAACACATTGGATAAAGGACTGTTATTCGACAAGTACAAAAACCTTGACAATTCAGTAATATAGAAAATAAGCATTCTGATTTAAAACTGGGACAAAGGCCTTAACAGGCACCTCACCAAAGACAATGTACAGATAAAAAATAAGCAGATGAATAGATGCTTCACAGTTCAGCTTATCAGGGAAATGCAAGCTAAAACAACCATGAGACTCTGCTACACACCTCTCAGCCTGGTCAAAGTCCGCACCACTGATGACACCAAATGCCGGGAGCACATGGAGCAGCAGGAATGCTCGTTCCGTGCTGGTGGGGATCGGGACTGGGCAGCCCTCGGTGAGAGAGTTCCGCAGCTCCTCGCAAACCGAACATACGCTTAACATGCAGTCCAGCGTTTGTGCTCCTTGGTATTCACTGAAAGGAGCTGAAAACTACGTTCACACACAAACACAGCCAAGGGTGCAGTTTTATTCATAACTGCCAAACGTTGGAAGCAAATAAGATGTCTTTCAGGAGGTGAGGGGATAAGTAAACTGTGATACATCCAGACAATGGAATGTTTATTCACTGCTAGAAAGAAAGAAACTATCAGTTAAGGAAAGACGTGGAAGAAACTTCCATTCATTTTACTGAGTTAAAAAAAGAAGCCAATGTGACAAGGCTACCTACTGTGTGATTTCAACCATACGACATTCTGGAAAAGGCAAAACTGTGGAGACAGGAAAACTATCAGGACTGGGAGAGGAAGGGAAGGATGAGCAGGGGAGCATGGAGAATTTTTAGGGCAGTGAAACTACTCTGTTTAATACAGTAACAGTGGATACACCTCACCACACATTTGTCCAAACCCATAGAACCCAAGGGAACCCTGAAGTAAGCTGTGCACTTTGGATGATTATGATGTGCCAACGCAGATTCATCCATTGTAACAAATGCACCCACCACTCTGGAGGGGGTCATTGATTTGGGGAAGACTCTGCCTGTGTGTAGGCAGTGGGTATACGGGAAATCTCTGTACCTTCTCCTTCATTTCGTTGTGAATTTAGAAATGCTCTAAAAATAAAGCCTCAATTAAAAAGTAGATAACAGATAAGGAATAGAAATCCACAAAACACAGCCAACCAAGTAAGCCCGCTCCTCTATAAAATGAAAGCTGTACAGAAGAGAATTTGCTGTTTGTTACATAGGGACTTAGTGGTTTTCTGATACCAGGGGCTGCCGTGTATGTATTGATCAGAATGTGCCTGCTTCCTGAAAAGGGCACTTACCCATCTGGGAGAAACCCGGACCAAGTGACATTCAAATAGGTTCCACAGCTCAAAATCCAGGAAACAAAAATGTCCATTTTGTAGAGATATGGAGCACAAACATCACAAAAAGGACAATGCGACATGTTCAAAGGACAAGGCGCCTATGTTTGCAGGGTCACACAACCCACTGCTAAAATACTGAAGTGAATGGGAGTCACGAATAAGTAAGCAAATGAGCGGTCAAAATATAAAATTGAATACAACCACAAAAAAAGTATGTTAAGTAGCCCGGCTGGTGTAGCTCAGTGGATTGAGCGTGGGCTGGGAACCAGAGGGTCCCAGTTCGATTCCCAGTTGGGGCACATGCCTGGGTTGCAGGCCAGGTCCCCAGTGAGGGCCATGTGAGAGGCAACCATACATTGTTCTTTCTCCCTCTCTGTCTCCCTCCCTTCCCCTCTCTCTAAAAATAAATAAATAAAATATTTTTTAAAAAAGTATGTTAAGTAAATAGCATTAACTATTAGGTTAGAGTTTGGTTGCTTTGAAAGATAGTGGTGCCCTGGCTAGTGTAGCTCAGTGGATTGAGCGTGGCCTGTGAAACAAAGGGTCGCCAGTTCGATTCCCAGTCAGGGCACATGCCTGGGTTGCAGGCCAGGTCCCCAGTGGGGGCCACGTGAGAGGCAACCACACACTGACGTTTCTCTCCCTCTCTTCCTCCTTCCCTTCCCCTCTCTCTAAAAATAAATAAACAAATAAAGTCTTTAAAAAAAAAGAAAGAAAGATAGTGGTGTCCTATAAAGCATTTTAAATGGTTTCTGTGTGTATGTCCAGCTGTTCCACCTGTGGGAAATGATGCCTCTGTTTGGTTGGTTGCTGGGTTAGAACCCAGCCAAGTTATCAGTGAGGGTTTGTGGAATCGATTTTACCAAAATAGCTAATGTCGACATTAAATAAGCCATGGCTATTTTGCCAAGAATTAACATGTCTTTTTCTCAGTTAGCCTTTGTATTTGACCTATGGTGTATTTGTTCCTGGAATCCCACTCATGTTAAGATCCTGCTTTACTGAGTCTTGGTTACATTGTTCGATGGGACAGAGAGAAAATGAGAAATGACAAGCTGGGCTGATTATCTGCCAGATTATGATGCAGTGAACATATATTCCTCTGTTGACATTGTTGAAACGTAAAGAATTTTCAGGAAATTAGAAAATCTTGAACATTGGAATTTGATACTGGTGTATTGATCTTGACTACCTGTACCACATACCTTAGGGCTTGGACTTGCATTACGATATTCATTAGCGTTTTGCATTGATTCAACATTTGTATTCCGAAGGCCAACAATGTGTCAAATATGGGCATTGCCATAGTATGTTACCCTGGGAAATGAGTGAACTATGTTCACTCATTAAACACAAGACAGAAAAGGCCATTACAGAGAATCAGATCAGATATGATGCTCTGTGAATTCAGAGGAAAGGACTGCTTCCAGCTGAAGAGACCTAGGTTAACTGTATAGAGTACATAGTATTTTAGTTAAGCATTAAAAATAAGTAGACTTTAGACAGGTGCAGGTTGCAGTGAATGCAGTGTGGAAGGGAGTTTAGGGAGGAAGGCAATGTTCACACACACACACTCACACACACAGACACACACACACACACAGGCAGCACCGAATTTTGGAGCACTCCCGAAGTGCTCTTGGTCCTGTCCCCTTTAAGAGTTATGGTAAGAATGCGTAACCCAGACCACTCCTAAGCTGAACCATTTGGCTACAATGTCACTAAACAATTGCCATCTATTTAAGAAGCATGTTTCTAGATTCATACAATCCACTGTCAGGTCAAAATCTCTGTGTCAAAATTTTTCTTTAAAAATGTATAAAGTTCTCTTTCCCTGAGCATTTCTAACAGACATTCAGTGTACAGCAGTCACAGAGCATAAAGGACACAGAGATTTCCATGGTCACTGCAGAGAAGGAAGACATGCCAGGTGCCCTCAATCAAACATCTGGGCCAATGGGCTTCCGAGGAACTGGAAACATACTGTTCCCACTGCCGAAGCTCTTTCCTAAAGTCTGTTATGCACAGGCAATCAGAATTTAGGGCTTCTCAATTGTTGGTGCTGACAAAAGAAGAAAATTACTGTCTTCTAACATGTTCGTGGACAGATTTTGCATCAGCCAGGTGGAAAGGAGGACAGTTCAGCAAGGTGGATGCAGAGAAGTCAGCTCCATGTTTCCCCTGTGATTATCAGCGGAGCACCTAGTGGGATGTACTAGGTCCATCCGTGTGTGACAATTGAGACTACCAAGAAGTGCCCGGGTATGGCTGAAAACATCTGATCTCTCACGTATTTGAATATGATCCCAGAGAGTAGTTATCTCAAGAGGAAAGAAGAAAGAGATTGAAAGTAAAAATAATGATAATAATGACAATCAGACCATTGTTCGCTATATTCCAGACAGGAAGTATTTAAGTGGAGATATTGTATCAACAGCTAGAAGTAATTTAAATTTAAATATGTCTATAGTATTGATTTTGTCCCCAAGGGCAAATATAGCTGGTATTAAAGGGACAGTGGTGGGCTACTGAAAGGGTGTTTTCTTGTTCATTTATAGTCTTTCTTGCTCATGCTATCTTTGGTGAGTTTGAAACACAGAGGAAGGTGGATATTTTTATTATTATTTTGACTTCATTGATTTCTCTTCAGGCACTTCAGGGATTAACATCCCTTCTGTGACTTAACAGCTGGAACTCACAGTTCTCCCACCGCTCCTATCACGGACTGCCACCCCCACCCCTTCTCGGTGGCTTGGGAAGGGCTCAGGGATTGGGATGGCAGGTGTGTTCACTCTCAGCAGTTGCAAATCCAGCAAACCACTGCTCCAAGGATGGTGGGTAGGAAAAATGCCTTTATAGGAACCAAGGAAAGGTGATTTAACATATTAAAGAGATTTTAAGTGATTTGGGGTTTACGTAGTTATTTTAAGACATATCTAACAATAACCTTAAAAGTCTAGGAAACAATATCATTCATATAATGAATTTTGCTATACTAGCTAATTGTTGTTTACAGTAAAATGCTCTTATCTGGTCATTTTCTTAATAGATCAAAATGTCTTAGCACCTTTATCATTTATTACATGTTGATATATCACAAATACCTATATCCTAATACTGAAAATTATTCTCTGATTTTCCTTGATCAAATTCCAGATACCATAGATGTGTAAACCGTAACTGAAAGAGAATTAAAACATAACAGTAGCTACTGATTCAGGGCAGTTGAATCCACCATCTCATTTTCATGTAGATTGTGTTTTTCTTTCCACAACAGCCTAAGAGCCTTACAAGGGAGATGCTAGCATCCATTTCGTAGGGAATCGACAGCACAGAGAAGCTTAAGTAAGCAAGGTCAGACAGGGCGGGATGAGGACTTGAACCCACATCGTGTATCTTCATCCACCGATTCAATCAAACGCCCCATGTTGAAACACCACACCCTTGACAATGCACATGTGGAAACATCATGGCTGCTGCCCTTGTGGACAGGGTCCCTTGGCGGAACTAATTACACCCAAGACAGGTGTGTCTAAAGAGGAGACTAGATAAAGTGTTTCATGAGCTTCAGAGGGGATTGGTCACGTCTGGTTTCCGAATCCAGAAGTGCTTTCTGGAGAAGGCTGCGACATTATATTTTGGCCTATTTTCCTGGACATTGTTAAAGGTGAAGTATCCATCTATTTTGACTATGATCCAGTGGTTTTTATTTTGAAATGAAGACAAAGATGAGGACTTTGTGTTTTAATGTTGAAAGTTCTTCGTGCTATCGTCAGATTATCGTTCTGAGACAGTCTGAGTATAATGATGAAAAGTGAATGGTGGAGTGAGCCTATCACAACTACTTTGCAACTTAATTGCATCTTCTTCATAGAGACCACCTGATCTCAGTCAGGGGCCTGCATTTCACACACACCCCCAACCCCCAGAATGCTGAGCTTAACCATATAATGACTCAGCATTTTACCCTCATTTTCGAGCATCTCCTTTTGTGGGCTGTACATTTCACGAAGAAAAGAACTCTGCTTGTTGTGTCTGTTCCTGCATCTCCCTTGCTAGGCTCAGTGTCTAGCACATAGTAGGCTTTCATGATATAACTGTTGAACAAATAGAGAATTGAATTTGAATCCTGATTTTTACCTCTTAAGAACTGAAGTGGCCTTGGGACAGTTTATTAACTTGATGAGTCTCCGTTTTCTTATGATAAAAGAAGGGAAAATTATTCATGGCACATAGGGTTGTGAGGATCTGTTGGCAAACAAAATAATGGAAGCACCCTGACCATGTTCAAGCGCTAAGCAATATTTATTATCGAGTATTTTCATTGCTGTTTTAGTTTGGAATGAGCGTACAGCCAGGAGCACATGCGAACCCAGAGTTAATGCAGAGTGTCAAAAGGGCTTCCTGATTCCTGAAGTGACATTGCAGACCCTTACGAGATCTGTGCTGGAAACACTGTGCTGCTAAGGTGTCAACAGAAATCTCTAATAATCCTGTATTTATGTGCCATCATGGCCTTCCCCAAAAATTATCTTCTGGGACCATGACTAGCCTTGTCTAAGGGTTTGGTAATTGCTTTTGCCCAATCTGAGTACAATCTGTTCCACTACTTTTGAGTTATGCAAGGGTGAAATAAATACAGCACACGCTTGCAGACTACATTAAAGAAATTCAAAATGTGCTTTTCACACGGCTAAAACTTAAAAAAATGCCTGAACTTTTAAAGTAAAAACTTTTGCAAGGAAGAAAATCAGGAGTAAAATTCAGAAAACCTAGTGGAGACAGCCCGTAGTGCTTTGAAATGCAGTGTGCGATACTATGTCCTGAGAGTTGACTTCTCAAGGTGAAGACAGCCGCAAAGCTCACACCACAAAATGCGAAATGAGGAGAGCCTGCAACAGTGCTCCTCCAAAAAAGATCTCCTCCAGAAGGGGATGCAGATGTACTCTTCCCTGTTAAGAACAATGTAACTAAACTAACCACATTTCTCCTTTTGCTCAAAGTAAAATGAGCAGCCAAGTTTTATCAGTTTGCAAAAAAAATTGACACTGCTCACCCACCAACACTGTCTTACAATTTTAAGTTATTTAGATCATCCATATTTGCTGGAAATAAGTTTTAGTTGTATCATTATCTTTTGAATTTTATTCCACTGTGACCATTTTTGAAATGCGTTATGGAATATGGAGTGTTTTAAGAACACAGAGAAAACAATTTCAACCACAGAAGGTAAAGCAAGGAAAACCCAGGAAAAAACATGAATTAAATTAGTAATCTATTAAAAATGACCTACCCTTAAGGCAGTGCCCTCAGGGGCCCCCCCAGATCTGTCTCCTGCTTCCACAGGGTTTGGATGGAACAGACCCAGCGGCACCCCTTCTTCCAGCCTCTGACCACCCCCCAACCTCTTCCTAGTCACCACCATCGGAATCATATCAGACATTTTCAGTCTCCAAGACCAGCCAACATTGTTTTTTGACCTTAACTCCTACTGCCAAACAACCATGAGCTCCCACATTCATCATAATTATTCCACAGAGGTCAAGGCCACCGTCAACCATTTGTTCAACCTGCATCTGTGGTCTCCTACACCTACCTCTCTCTGGGCTTCTGGTTCCACCATGAGGATGTGGCCTGGAGGGCTTCCTCTTGACCACTTCTTCCACAAGTTGGTCAAGAGGAAGCAAGCTGAGCATCTCTTAAAAATGCAAATCCAGTGCAATGGTTCCAGGACTTGCTGAAGTCTTCCTTCACAAGTCAAGTGGGGTAAAACTCAGGACACCATGGAAGCCACCATGGCCTTGGAGAAGGCCCTCCCAGGACTGTAGGCCCTGGGTTCTATCCACACGGATGCTCATCTCTGTGACTTCCTGGAGAACCACTTCCTGGAAGAGAAGGTGAAATTCATCAAGAAGATGGAGCAGCTGACTAACCTCCACAGGCTGGCCGGCCCCAGGCTGGGCTGGGCGAGGGTTTCTCATTAAGGCTCCCCCTCAAGCACCACTAGGAGCCTTTGGAGGCCAGAGGCCTTTGAGGGCCCCTCTGCCTCCCCCAGTGTCTGGCTTCTGCTTGGACCTCTCCCTGCAAGCCCTAGGCAGGCAGCCTTTGACTACCCTGGAGCCCTCTGCCACCGGTGGGCCAAATGGAAACAACAAAGCTTTTTGCAGGAAAAAAAATGACCTGCCTTTAGGAAGGGACATGAAATTTATGACTTAATGTGACGATGCTTGGGTCAGTTAAAATGCCCAGGGCAAAATCTCAGGAAGGTAAAATTTACCAATATATCTGACACTGTAACTAAAAAAGCTATTTATTCCACCAAAATATAATAAATGAATAAAATGGACACAGTCATAATCATGTCTGATAATTGGATCTGGGTAGTTCCTCATCAATGATAGCAATGATATTAATATATTAAAAGGCATTAATAATAAGAGCAACTAGTTCTATCCAGGTTAAAATACATATTATCTACCATCACTTAATACAGTTACATATCAACACCCTGAATTTACTTGTATATTTAAATTATAGAGATAATTAATCCTGTTCTTCTCAAATACTGAATTTACCGCACGCGTGATTAGATTCCTGCGAGAGCCACACAGAGTTATCTGTGATTAGACACTGCAGATACAGTAATCTCAGTGACTTCTGCTGAATTGCACTGTCTGCAGATTTGTCTCACATCAAACCCTGTATCTCAGAATAGAACAAATAGCAGACGGGAATGCTTTGAGTGAAAATACTCCTTCTTAGCGACATTTAGCACGCTTATTTGCTTTTATTAACTTGCGCTGTTAATATTACATCTGTATCACAGTTGTAGTATACTATTCTCACATTTGGTTTTTCCATGCTGATTATAAGTTATTGACTATTCCTATCTAGCATCTCTCTTTGATTAATTCTGTATTATTTCATTTTTCTTTGATTTTCCAATTGTTCTTTTCTTTCATGACTATCTGATCCTTATTGTGATCATAGTTTCTTTGAAGAGTTATGGTCTGTCTTAGCTCCCTCTGTTAAAAGATCTTCTAGAGTTTTTCAGAATTCTTACATATGTTATAACTCCTAAAATTTAAAAAAATTAATGAAGGAATGCTCAGCCAGTAATTCATATGATGTTATTTCACATTTCATCTCAATTAATTAAAAAAATAGTTGATCTGTTAAAAAACTGAGTAAAAAACACTCAAAGGCATGAAATTCTTAGGGTTGCCTCCTACCTGTCACCTACCTGTGAGTATCAGCATATGATCACTGACAGCTTGTGAGTTTAGTGGGTTTAATGATCGCATGGCAACAATGTGTAGCTGGATCTAAGGACAGACTAGCGGAATAGGAGAGGGAGCCAGGAAGACAAAAAGAGAGGAGTGGAGAAGAGAGGAGGGGGAGGAAAGAGGAGAGGAGAAAGGAAATAGCATAAACAGAGAAAAAGCCTCTTTGTCTTTATTGGGTGTTTGCTATGTATGTATGTGCCAAGTGTAGGAGTAGATGCATTATCTCCTGTATCCTCACAATGTAACTGAAAACTGGATATTGCTTTTCATATAGAATAAAGTAGGTTAAGCAAGTAATCAAGTTGTTTAACTTGTTCAAAGTCACCCAAGTCATAAGTAAATGCGGGCCTGTCTGACTCCCAAACTTAATTACACAGTGCATTTTATTTTATAAGTTGATATGTTTTTGACACAATTAAAGAAAGCCGTCTGAAGGGGACTCAAAGAAAGATGATCAAAAAGAAAGAAGTAGTCAGTGACCATGGAAGACTGTCCAAGGGAGATTCACCAGAGGAGACAGTCGACATCCTGCATCCCAGAAAGAAGCTCTGACATGGGACAACCACGTTTCAGCCGGCTTGGAATTGGTGAGTCACGCCTAATACCTTCCTTCCTACTGCCAGTGCCCTGATATCATACTTAGCAGATGCCTTCTGGTCTAATATGGCTTTTGATTACCCTAGAGAATTACATAATTTGGTGGACACAAAAAAATTGGGTCAATTCGAAGCCATGGGAATTAAGTTAGCTTCTTCATTTGTTTATAATCCATTTGGGAGTTCAGTTAAGGTAGTCACTTCCTCTGAGTCAGCTCTAGCTCCAGGACAACATCAGATTTCCTGACCAGCACAGCTGAGTTCCAGACCAGGACTGCAGCGACCCAAATAACAAACTGCTGTTGAAAGTACCTTAGCACTTAGAGCAAGTCCCTAGACAACGCCTTGCTCACTTTCTTTTTCTCTTGTTCTCTCTAAACACAAACTAAAGTCTAAACATGAGGACAAGGCAGAAAGGACTTTGAATCACAATTTCTTCTGTTCGAAGCTTTGTGCCTCAATTTGTATAAGCATCTTCATCACTCTGGCAGCTCCTAATCATGATCTGTGGAGAGGACGAGTGATTCAGAGGGACAGCTCTCTGAGTGGTTTAAGCTGCAAGCTTGTGTTTTAGTTTTTCATCCTATTGAGTATACCCAATGAGCTAATCCCAGGCACTCCACCATAACTATGAACCCCAATATTATTTTTGTCTTCTTAGTCAATCTTTCTTTGAATTTTAAAGCTGATGACTTCTCCTTAGCACACCTTTCATTTTGATAGCATTGTCTTAGATTCTTTCTCTAACTTGCTGATATCACTCTTTCGATTCTTGTACCATTCCTTTCTGCTGTCTGGCCCTTAGATTTTTGCAGTTCCCCAGCCAACTGTCCTACCCTCTCCAAGGGAATGCTCCTGCCTGGCATGAATTTAGTTATGAAGATATGCTGATGACTCCCAGATCTTCACCTCCAGTGCATTCCTCTCCCCACTCCACCCCCATACTTCAGGTTACCTTAAGCCATCTACTGGAAATGACCACAGAAATGTCAATACCTCAGGCTCAATATACTCCAAACGGAGTTATTTTCACTGTAATTCTGAATTCTCTTTTTTTAAAAAAATATTCCATCTAAACTGGCATCTTGGCTATAAACTTTGTCTTAAATATTTGACCTCGTTCTGTCTCAATTTCTCCTTGATATTCAGCAACTGATAATAAAATCACGTGTGTTTATCATCCAGGTGTATCTGGAATCCATCCTCTTTTTTCCACCCCAACACTCAGAGCTGCTCACCCTCCTTCTCTCTGACTGTGGTACTACAATAGAATGGAAAAGGCCTCTCTGCTCCTGCATAGTTCCTCTCAAATTCTTCATCCACACAGTTATAAGAATAATTGTCCTAAAATACAAATATATTCATTACAACCCTCTGAATATAACACGTCAATGTATCCTCATTATGAACAATATGAAATGCAATTTCCTCACAGAGGTAGGGGTATCCTTTAGGACTTCTTAGGAGGCAAATACTAATAATGTTATTATTATTGTAATACTATAAGTATTATTATAGTCAATCATCTTTAGGGCAAAAGAAAAAAATTACTGTATAGATATAGGAGTCCTTCAGAAAACAAACAAGCAAACTTCTGGAAGGGCGATTGTATGAGAGACTCAGAAACAAGCAAAACTGACTCTTCTTTCCATTTCTCACTTCTGCTTTTCTGATGTGCAGGGTCATTCAGTCCACTTGCTGTCATCTGCCTTTCCTCGTAGGATACAGAGCACAGCAAGTCCCAGTTTCCATGTTTTACATCTTACTTCTTCAACCACCTTGAAGAAGTAAAAACAGTAATATGGAACAGATAGAACCTATGGAAAAAGTTAAAATGTTCGGTCAATTTCAATTCATGGACCAGCTGCTTCACCGTCAACAAACGGAACCAATCAGGGGCAGGGTCACAGCAAAGAAGTCCGGTGGCTATCATGTATCCAGCATCTGTTACGTGCTAGGCAGTGTTAGGCATTATGTGCACTTCTCGTTTAATCTTTATGACAAAACTATAAAACCAGGCTTGCACAGCTGATGTAGCCAGGATCCAAACCTAATATTTTGGACTCCAAACTTCATCTATATAAAAACATTTCTACTCCTTTCTTGCACAAAAATTTTTAAAAAGATGACATGTTCTGCATTGGGGTGGGGAGGGGGACCGATGTTCTCTGGTAGAGTAGTATACACATTGCAGAACAACAGATATGGTCCATCGGCAAATCCTGTTGGCTCTACATTTTAAACCGTTTCAAGAATCTGATGCGTTCTTCTTGTCTCTACTGTTACCATCTTGGAACAAGTCTTATCATTTCTTATCTGGCTCATTGCCTACCTAATTAGTCTATTAGAACTGCTGGCTGCTCAACCATTACCTCCTATTCCACCAATCTATTCTCATAATAATGACCAGTGAGGTTTTGATAGTAGGGAAGTCAAAACACATTCCCACTCAGAATAAAAGCCAAAGTCCTTACAGTGGTCTTAAAGTCTCTACAAGATGTACTATTTCCCCCGCCTACCCCTCTCTATACATGTAGTTTGTTGAAAAATCAAGTGCAATTTCAGCACAGGAATTTTGTAGTCACTATTCCTTCTGTTGGGAATGCTTTTCTCCCAGGTTTCCTCCCATGTCCCTCCTTCATTTCCTTACCCATCTGTTTTCCATTATCTTTGTCTGTTTAAACCAGCCACTCCTGTACCAGCAGGGCCTCAGCATTCCACAGATCCAGAGGGCATCAATGCACAGAATGCAATGCATGTCCACCTTGAAGTCTAACGAAGCATCAAACACTCTATACCCTTAGAACAGTTTTATTTTTTTTGATAAAACTCATACAATCTGATGTTTGTATATGTATTTGTCCATTTGCTTAGAAAGTCATTCCCACAAAAACAGAGCATGTCCCTTTTGTTTACTAGTCTATACCCAATGCCTAGAACAGTGCTCAGCATGCGGTAAGGAGATAACAAAAACAGAGTGAGTTAATGAACATATAAAGTCAAGTAACTGAACTCGAAGGGTCTATGGGCCATATTAACTTATCTTAGAGTCCATGACCTACCGTTGCAAATACCATCAACTCCCTGGCCTGGTATTTTCTTCTCACTCATCCAGCAAAATCCCAATTCTGCACAAACCCAAATGTTCCCTTTTTCTATGCCTGTGGATGAGACTCTGAGCAGTTTTAGAGACACCCACCTAAGAGCATAGACTAGGTCCATCACAAGTCTATGAACACCAATCTCAAGTGGGTAGGCAACACCGCCCAGCTGCCCGACTAGATTCCTTAGCTTAATTTCATGTCTAACTCTCTGTCCATGTAATTTCGCACTACTTTTAGTAGTAAATAGTACAATTATCCAGGATTAAATAAAATTCTCTATATATCTGTTCCATACATTCTCTCCTTTTAGTTATATTGTTTCCATGCACTTAAAGTGCCCAATCTTTGTTGTATTTTTCCATTACCATGTAGTCTCCGTACACTTCCCTCCCCTCAACAATCACCACATTGTTTAAAAAAAAAAATAAACTGCCCCAGACTCTCTCCTTAAAAAAATATAAAGAAAGAAAAAAACTAGCTGTTGTTCTTTCTACTTGTTTTTCTTTTCAAAATATACTTCATTAGTTTTAGTATCACTGCAAAGTTCGAAAGAAAGTGTATGAGAGTTCACTACATGCCCTGCCCTGGACGTAGCTCCCCCGACCATCACCCTCCCACACCAGAACGGTAGACCCACTACAGTCCATACACCTACGTGGATGCATCATTAGCAAACAAAGTCCAGAGTTTCCAGTGGGTTTGCTCTTGATTTTATACATTCTATGAGTTTTGACAAATATATAATTATATGTATTTATAATTATAGTATCACAGGTCATTGTTCTCATGGCTCCCCACATCCTCTGTGCTTTACCTATTTGCTGCTCTCTCCCCTGAAAACCTCGTTAATCTCAGATCTTTTTACTGTCTCTGCTTAGAGAAACACATAGTCCATGTCTTTCCATCATATGAAAACTAACTCATTTCTTTAATGCAATATTTTATTGTCTGATGTACCAGTTTATTTATCCATTCATCTACTGAAGAACATCTCAGTTGCTTCTAAGTTTTGGTAGTTATGAATAAAATAACTATAAGCAGTCCTATGTAGGTATTTTCATGGACATATGTTTTCAACTACTTTGGAAAAATAGGATCATGGTTGCTTGATTTTATAAGACTATGATTAGTTTTGTGAGAAACTGCCAGTCTTCCAAAGTGGACTGTACCATTTGCAGTCCCCCAGCAATGAATGAGAGTTCTTGTTGCTCCACATTCTTGTCAGCATTTGGGGTTGTCAGTGTTGGGATTTTAGCCATTTTAGTAGGTGTATAGTAGTATCTCACTTTTGTTTTCATTTGGAATTCCTTAATGAGGTATGATATGAAGCATCCTTTCATATGCTTATTTGCCATCTGCACACCTTCAGTGAGGTATCTGTTCATATCTATATTTTTTGCATTTTTTATTGTTGTTCAAATATAGTCATCTTCATTTTCCTGCTACCTCTTTCCCCAACCCCACCCACTCCCACCTCCCATCCTCAATCCTTCCCCCTTTTGTTCATATCTTTTGGTCACTTTTAATAAGTTCATTTGTTTTCTTATTATTGAATTTTAAAAGTTTTGGGGGGGCACATATTTTGAATACTAGTCTTTTTTCTCCTACTCTGTGACTTCTCTTCTCATTCTCTTGATCTGTGCTTCTTTTTACATCAAAACTTCTCTAATCCTGTACTTCATTCTGAAGTACTTCATTTGCACCTTCACTCCTACTTCCAGGAGGGGTTAACAAATTACACATTATTCATAATCTACCAAAGTGAAGAGCTGGGTCTTAAGTTCTAATAATAAAAATAATGACAATATTATAACAGTGCCTCAAAAACATATTCTTACTATGCAAAAGGTGCAGTACTAAGTTTATAATATATGCAAATATAAACATATACTTTTATCTTAAAAAACTATGTTATAAAGGTGATGATTATCTCATTTTACATGTAGAAATGGAATCGCTACTTCTGTTATTCTCTGTGGTGGATTACAAAAATGGCTACAAACTTGTATTCTCCTATCAAGAGTTAGAGTCACCTCTCTTTGCCCCTTCCAATCTTTGACTTGAATTTTTCAATGAAATGTAGCCAAATGCCATGTTGTGAGGCTGAGGCCAGGCCTTAGGAGACATTGAACCTTTCCTCTCAGTGTCAGGATATCTTAGCCTCCATGTGAGTAGACCTGGGTTAGCCTGCAGATTGAGAGGACCAGTGAAACAAACCATCCCACGTGGGCCACCTTTGACCAGCTGGCCCACTGCCACTAGGGAGGCTGACTCCCGACAAATGGACGAACCCAGCTGAGATCAGCGAGCCCTGGCCGGGTCAGCAGTGCCACTCGCTTGCGCCTGGTGCCCAAGGACAATGCATGGAACTGTGAACATAACAGATGGCTAGTTTTTTAAGTCATTAAGTACAGGCATGACTTGTTATATGACCTAACTGGTACATGTCTTAAGAAGTAGTAAAAATAGGTATTATAATATCCAGGAGAAAAGTAAAAGAAGAAGAAGTATGTCCTTGAATAGCAGGGAAGAAAGAGGACTGTGTAGGGTAAGCAATGTAGCAAGAGCTGCAGACCTTCCTTTGTGTTTGCAGGTCAGCTACCCTCCCTCTCTGTTCTTTGGTACTGATTACCATCAAAGGTCTTCAAAGAAGAAACATAATCATAGCTATCGAGACATTTAAATTTTAAAAAAGTAATAAAGAACTGAAGGATAGAAGAAGGAGTGAAAAATAGAGGAAAAGAGAGAAAAGGAAAAAGACCTAAATAGGAAAGGAAGCAAAGAGCCACTTCTCCATATTATTTTTCAGCATCTCCATGTCTTTTAGGGTAGGTAGTAAAAAAGTTACTGCCTTGGCAAGAAGCAGCAAACAGTAGAAGAGAAAAAAGTTAAGAGCAAATGTGCTGATGCTAAGTGTGCTTGGTTATGAAAGACGAAGAGTCAGATTTGAAAATAAGGGCAAAGGCTAACCGCAGTCTGTGTCCTATATATAACTCCCCGGAGTGGAATTTTACTGGGGATGGCAGCGCTTGCGGAAATGGCATCTTGGAATATAAAGGGCAGTTCTGGGTGTGCAGAGAGCAGGCTCTCTGTCAACCAGGGAACAGATAATCCTGAAGAGTCCTCTAGTCTTATTTGGGCCAGTAACCTCAGTCTAGAATTCACAGACATTTATGAAATACTGGACACAGACTTGCTTATTTCCTGCTGTTTGTCTCGAAGGTGTCTCTCTTAGACCAACGGGGTTAGGGCTGTCATGAGTATGCACGTGAAGGGGAAAGCTGATGGTCTCGCAGGCTTTGTCTTTCATCTGGGCAATGTTGGTGTGGCTGCACCGTGTTGAACTGTGTGGCAGCGGGGAGTGCACAAAAGTGCAGTGATAGAAGTCGGGGAAACACCTCACCCCCTTCAGCAGCTGAATACGGACTCCAGGGTTAAGCTAAATGGATTAAAATAAGAAAAGGGGAGGATTTTTTTTTTTTGCAAGTCTAATGTGCTTTCTTTTCATCTATCAGGACTGCTTTTGCCCTCCCATCAAAACAGAAAGAGTTGCCCGTTTCATTTTCAGAGCCTTGGTTAGTCACCAGTCCCTACTGGGTGGAGTCACCGTGCCTCTAAGAATGGAAACTGTGTTCGTCCTTCTCTTGAATTTCGTGCTTCGGATTTTGACAGATATCTTCATTGAAAAGATAGTCATGCTCTTGTCTCTCTTTTCTGGTCTATAAGCTACTATGTCAGTGCAGACTGTAAGTCCCACTTTGATCCAAGCCAACTGTCTTTGAATACGTGGCTGCGGTTCCTGCCTCCAAATTTAGATTCAGTGTGTGTGTGTGTGTGTGTGTGTGTGTGTGGTGTGTGTGTGTGTGTGTACAGTTCATTTGTTTCCTTGCTTGCTTGTTTTTCCTTTCTTTGTGGTGGAGGTAATGCAGAGAGTAAAGAGAATGGAATCTAAAACCTGCTTAGGCTTCAAAGTCTAAGTTATTTGGTCTAACTCAGACTTTATTTAGTGATCTGCACTGGAGTATCGGGTACTTATGCAGCATTTTAAAAGGTGGAATTCTGAATCTCACTGATATGTTCCTTTCCTGAGAATCTTGAAGGGAAAGGGACAGGGATTTAAGGTCAGTCTCTAAAAATGCAAATATAATGTTATCAAAATTTAATCCTTAGAATTAAACTATAGGTCAACTCTCATGCTACACACTGAAGACCAGCCTAGATCAAGGTGGATTTTGGAGAACCACATCCTTGTTTTGTGAGCAACGGCTCTGTTTTAGATAGTTTCTAGGCAGACTGAACCTAGAATGTTCACTTGGTTTCGGGTGTATCCTGAGGTCTTCAGAATCTTATCTTGGTTTGGAGAATCAAGTAAAAAAGGTTTCTCCACAACAGTTAGGTTAAAGGATGACCCAGGAAGGTAATTCACAGATTGTCTCCATCCTGGCAAGCTCTTGCTCAAATGAATTTGCAATCCCGTGACACATGGCGCCTTCAGGCCATGCAGATTTGCAGAATGAGAGTGACTCAGGATCTATATCACATAGACTGACCCAAGGGGGATATTTTTGATATTGACATGGTTTAAGGATGAAAAACTAATTTGCTGATCCATCCTGTTCTACCTAATGGTAGCCTAAATAATAGTAAGCTTCTTAGAGAATCTAGAGATGTAAATTAAGGTTTTTCCAAAATATCAATATATCCCTGTCTCCCAAACAGATGTTGCAAGAATGTTAAATCATACATACGCATATTCTTGGAAAAAATGATTGATTATGGAATCTTGAGTGAACATGGACTGCTTTATTTTATTTCATCTGAAATTCCAGTTTATGTAACCTGAAATTCAGAGAAAACTTCCATTATTCCACTTTGGAAAATCTTAAATGTAAAAAGCAGTGTGTTGACTGAAGAGCACCAACTCTCACTTTAGAGACAAATGAGAGCACATTAAAACACGTTTCACCCCTGCGTGTGCCCGAGTTTACAATTTGTGCAGAGTAAGGAAGCAGGAGACCTGGGGCAGCGTCAGGCCTGGGAGCAGCCGCTATATCTCCATGAGCTGTGGAGGCTGAAGCAGAGATGAGAACTATATTTAAATATCTCTGAGCCAATTAAATAGAGAAACATTTAGCAAAAATTGATTTATAATGTGAAATTTCCCTTCCAATTAACTTCAATCTCAAAGCTAACTTTATAGCTTCTCCAGAGTAAATGGATGGGATAAATTTTTTTCTTTTAAGTTCTCTTACTCCATGCCATGAATTTGCCTTAGTTACCTATTAAATATCTTCATGGTTTATTTTGTTCATCCTTTTCCACAAAGCTCAGAGCTTCCTGCGTAGTTGTTGTAACTATCTTTAGCTTAGGTTTCCCGGTACCCACGTGCTCATTCCCTCCCTTCACAAGCCCCTGCTTCTTTAACTTTGACCAATGTACTATGCAATCAATTGTCCACAGATTCATAACATTGACTGACTGACTCCTTAAGAGATCATTACGGATGTGATTGGTTATGTCATAAAAGAACAGAGTGGTGCCATTTCTAGAAAATTTTCTATTAGTTAGTTGGGCCCACACAGGTTCCTACAGAACGGCCAACCTGTTCTTTATCTCCAGCTCAAATGTTAAATTATAAGCTACATGTAGTCCATTGGATGGATGGTGGGGATTTTGAAACGGCTTCTGCCTAGTCAGCATGCAGGGGGCTTTGCTTCCCCCATGGGCCCAGGACCTCCACTCCAGATCGTTAGGGGTACATCCTGTGGCCACCTGGCCCGGTCGGCAGAGGGGCCTCCTGCTTCTGCTCAGGACCCCCTTCCATCACCTACGCCTGCCTTCCCTACAACTCCACAATCCAGCTCTTTTGGTACAAGTTCTTCAAAATAAGGTGGGGTTCATATCTGTCACATCTGCTTCTAATTATTGATGGAACTGGGGCATTTAAAAGATGAGAATGAGCCCGGCTGGTGTAGCTCAGTGGATTGAGTGCGGGCTGGGAACCAGAGGGTCCCGGTTCGATTCCCAGTTGGGGCACATGCCTGGGTTGCGGGCCAGGTCCCCAGCGAGGGCCATGTGAGAGGCAACCACACATTGCTCTTTCTCCCTCCCTTCTCCTCTATCTGAAAATAAATAAATAAAACCTTTAGAAAAAATAAAGGATGAGAATGAAGAAATGTAAGAACTGAGGCCTTTCTAAGGGTCTGAAATCATATCAGAAAATACAGTAAGACATTCTTCACTATGAACTTTCTCTACCTATAACTCCTGTATCTTATTATGCTAAAAGAACACCTAGATTCTTCCTAGACATGAAAAACATATCTAAGACATCCTTCTATTTCCTTAGCCTCAGTGAGGTCCAGGAAAAGTGAGGGACGTGTGAGGACTGGAGAACTCAGTGCGAGCGAGGAGAAAGTAGAGAGGCCGAGGTGCACGGCAAGCCCGAGGAGTCACCGCAGGCCCAGCAAAGAGCTCCCCTCACACACTGGGCCTCTCAGAAAAAGATTGAACTTGACACGATTCTTAGCACCTGGCACTGTGCTTGGCACATCTGAGACATTCAGCAAAGGACATCGAATGAACGATTTAAAAAATATAACAAGATGCATGTAGGCCAAATTTCCATTCAGAACACATGTGAGCACTGAGCTCCCATCTATCGTTTTTTAGCTCTGTATCCTTAATTCACTATGTCACCAGTCATTTGAAGACCCTAAAATTAAAAAAAAAAAAAAATGACCATGAATCCCCTCTTCCCAAAATGAAATTATAAAATTCTGATTTTCACTTTAGGTGCTCATGGATCCTCCAAAACCCATCTGAAAATTCCATAATCCATGGGGGGTGGGGAGTGGTATTCTTGTCATGCTCTAAAAACACTACAGAAGTTCTACTTTCCTATTTTATTTAAATCAAACATGAATGCTAAACTTCCTCATAGATAGACTCATCCTATCTTATTTCACTCCTTTTCCGCTGTACCAAATTGCTTTGCAACACTTCATAAGCATGCACAGAAGTTAGATTCACAGAGCTGTGAAAAAGATGATAGCACGTCTAAGTGTATTTCTCATTTTCAATCATGAAAGGAAAGCCACCCAACTCCTTAAACCCACAATAATTTGTGGGGACACTGAATGCTTCCAGATTGGTCTGACATTTTTCATACTCTTCAGGTACCTGCTAGGGTGGCAATTAATGCTAAAGATCTCTATACGGACACCTAGGATGGCAAGAAGGAGGAACGCACAGAGAGAGCGCATAGTCGAGCTCAGTCAGCAGTCAACGGATCAGAATGTACCACTACATTTCACTCAGATCTAATTTTTGGAAATAGTAGTCAGCTACTCCAGAAGCAGAATGTACTTGCTGTCAAGAGATACCCACCGGTACAGCTATGCCGTGATTGTACAAGTAAATGTTGGAAGAAAATAGGGCCTTCAGAGACCCAAACAATTTTATACCAACAAACTTGACGTGTCTGACATAATCATAAATGCCTAGGAGTGTTGTAAAACAGGGCTCTTAATAGAACAGGAAGGAAATACCTTACCGTCCCTGTTGTTTGAACCAAGTCAGAAGTCAGGAAGGAACCTCCTGAGAACGAATGTTACAAAACCATGAAATGGGCTCACGGAACTTAATGGGCCTCGATTTCGGAGTTCCGTCAGAATCGCCCGGGGAGTGAGAACCCACGTACGCTTGTGGTTTTCCCTGCTCGTCGTCTGCGGTGAGGTTGGGAGGCAAGTGTTGGACAAGAGGAGGGAAAAACATTTCTTGGGTCTGACTCTGTGGCTATTTTGCATTTCACCATTATTGTATCCATACTACATGGGGATTATTTTCCCTGGAAGGAAGCAGAATTTGCTGGTTAAATAAATAGAGTGAGAGACTGGATGGCCTGGGTTCAAAGGCTGGTGTCCAGACTTGGATGAGTTATCTTTCTCGTACCTCAATTCCTCATCTTTAAAACAGAGATAGCTGCCATCTGAGTTATTGAAAGACTGGGGAGTAAAGTGGGTGAATTCACATACAGTACTTAGGAAAGTACTTGGCACCGAGTGAGCACCGGGTAAGTGCTGGCAATTACTCTTAGCAACATTTTACAAGTAAGAAAATGGAAGGTTTGGAAGGTTAAGTAGTAGTTAGCTCAGGCTCGTGCGATGCTGGAGATGTTTAAATGATTCTAACACACTTCTAATTAATTGTTCTGGGGCCCATACCGCAGAGCCTTGAGGTGGGAGGACGGACTTGCTATCTTTCCGAGAGTGTGCCAGACTTTTGGTTCTGTGATTTACGTAGTTCAAGAGATCAGGGAGGTACCATTTTTCATATTCAAATAAATTCTCCCTTCTGGATGTGAAAATAAATAGCAAAACTAATGTAGCAATTATTTTGTGAAACCCATCTTATTAAATGTAAATTGATGTTTTTCTTGGCTCATATTCTTCAACCCCATATATGCACGTGAAGGAAGCAATCCAACAATTTTACAATGTTCTGGCTCATGTACACTGAGAGGTGAGGGTTTTTAAGATGAGGGCCCCAAGCCAGCCCTTGTTCTGACTTCATCAGTTCTACCAGTTCTCTGGGCCAATGCTCCAGAAGTTTAGAAAATATTGGTCACCACGATGGGCTGCAACTCCTGCTGCCTACTCTGAACATCAGGGCATCTTGTTCCCATTGCTGACCATGTGACTAGACTAGAATTATTCTACCCTAATAACCAAGCCCATCCCCAAGACGGTTTGCTCTTGAACATGGGACGTCCGGGATTTTCTCCAGGCTCCAAATTCTCAATTACTTTCTCGGTCAACTCTGTTTCCTGCCTAAAACTTTGCTTCTGATCTTACTTTTGCTCTGGATTTAAAAACTGAACCCTTCTCTTGCTTGCTGGAAACTCTTGCCTGCCCAGGACATCGATGTCATTCCCGCCTTGCTTCAGGTGCCACAGTGGGGGGGGGGGCGGTTAACACTCTCCGCCTTACACCCAGGATCAATCAATCCTTGGACAGAGGTGAACACTCACAAATCTATTTGATTTAATTGGATTCAATTTGATTCAATTCGATTTAATGCAATACAATACTTGGAGCACCTGCTCTGAGACCAGCCCTACTTTGGCAAGTATCTCGCCGAACAAGCAGGATGAAAATGCAGAGTAAGGATAAAACATCACGTCACTTATTAATGTAAACCTTCTGCTTCTCCTTTTCTCTCAACTTTAACTTCAAATACACTCCATCTACCTGCTTCTTATATTATTTTTTTCATAGAACAAGCTATCAAGCTTTTAAGAGTCCCTGTGACCTGAAAGTTGAGTCTCCAATTCAAGACATTACCAAAGATCCGACAACCGCTCTGGAAGCAGAGTCACAGTACTTCTTTCCCATGGGTGCCATGGGCAATTTGATTTCTCCCACTTAAGTGCGAGAGTGCGTATGTGGGTTTTTTGCTTAAAAAATGCAGCTGTAAAAATTAAATTATATCAGTGTGCACCAAATCTCATGTCAAATTTCGCTTTTTAAACCATGCTCCCGCTGTGCGGGCAGGGGGTGTGAAAAAATGCCATGTGCACATACCAGTGCACCACGCGAGCTCCCAGGCTCACGCACTTGGAGATTTTAGCTCCTGGCTTGCAGTCTGGTAAACAGGACGCCGCCGCATCTGCTACGTGTCTGCAGGGCTGACATCTGATGCTGTTGAGCCAGTCATCTCCCCTGAGGTGGGGCTTACGCAGTCACAGACCCAGCAAGCTCCATTAAATCTCTCCTTACGCTTTCCCCAGGGCAGAGAGTGCCCATTACGAAACCCCAACGATTCTATATGCTTTTCTGAGTCATCACTGTCTCTTTCAGCCGGCTGCCTCATCAGTGCTGCCTCATGCCTGGTCTCTGTCTCGGGGCTGGGGCTGGCATGCGTGGCCACGCTGTTAAACATTCCTCACTCAGACCGAGGCTGGCATGACAGCCAGGGACTAGGCTGCATTCTATGTTGTGGTGGCATTCGTGCACATGTTGTTGGTAATGAACTTCTGGCTGCCTTCCAGTCAGCTACTGTTAACCACTAAGATGCCAGGGCAAAATAAAACACAATCTAACGGATGCTACAACATAAAGGGTTATTCCAAGTCAAAGACATGTGGAAAACCTGCACCAAATCCACCTGTCTTAGAGAATCACTGTTCATCTTAGCCCCTCAGCGGCTGTGATAAAGTTTGTAATTATAAATCTGTTCAACCTTGTTTGACATTGTCCTCCAAAATCTTGACCTTGGGATTCTCCCTTCCCACAGACAGCTCCCTAGAACACATATACATGCTTAAACACACATGCCATACATAGATTCTATCTGGGTGAGCTCACGCTGCTATAACAAGACATCATAGACTTGGATGCTTGAACAAACAGACATTTATTTCTCACAGTTTGGAGGCTGAGAAATCCAAGATCAAGGTACAGGCAGATTCAGTTTCTGGTGAGGGTTCTCTTCTTGACTTACAGACAGCTGCCTTCCAGCTGTGTCCTCACAAGTAGAGAGAGTGACTTTGGTGTCTCTTTTATAAGAACACTAATCCCATTATAGGGACCAACCTCCAGGACTTCATCTAAACCTAATTTCTTCCCAATATCCCCACCTCCAAAACTATCACATGGGGTTTGAACTTCAACATATGAATTGGGGGAAGGAGGAGGACAAACACTCAGTTCATAGCAGTTCCCATTAAGAAAAATTCTGTGCAAATAATATCTGTTTGGATTTTCCTAAAGCTGGCTTTCCTTTATATTATGAGAAGTGTACATCATGCTGAAGTCTGGAGGGCAGATACTAGAGCCTGCCAGAGCTCAAGACCTAGCCGAGTGACCTTCAGCAAGTCTAAAAATAGTGACTATCTTATAAGGTCATCGCAACAGTTAAATATAACAAAAGAACTAAGAACAGCACCAGGCTACTCATAAGTGGGCAATAAATGTTAATTATTGTTAATTTCCTGTGTAAGACTATATTTTGGGAAGTGCTAAACCAAATTATTCTTGCTGGTCACACTTTCCCCTTTTTTGGGGCACTGAGACAATTTTGGTTTCTCATTTTAAAGTTTCTGCCCAAAATGAGGTCTGTTATCAGTATTAAGCCTAGCAACAAATTTCTACCAGCAAGGGTAGCCAAAGCAGCGACCCTCTGTGGACCCAGCCACACATGCCATGCTCCGACTCCAGCTGAGCTGCTAGTGCACAGTAAATGCAATGCTCAGCTCCCGCAGTGTCCTGCGGGTTCCTCTGTACTTGGTGTGCATGTGTCTAAGCCGATAATCTTGGGAGAACAGAAGATGTCTAGAGCTCTTGAAAATGCTGGGAAGCTAAATTCTTGCATCCCTGAGATAGAGGAGAAGGTAAGACTGATGGAACTCACTGGGGCCATTGTCTTCTAAGTCCCAGGTCTGGGGAAGTGACTGGCACCACAGTACCAGATGTCAGAGAGGAGAGAAGGGAACAGTTTCATCTCTACGGCCCCTAATTGTGACAGGCCATAGCAGCAGGCCATAGCATGCTGCAACAATAAGTGGAAATAACAAGAAACAAACAAACCCACGAAAAAATTCCTGCAAACAATCAAGCTAAACAAAATCTCCCCAATTTAAACTCTGGGCTTAAAAGCCCTTGTGCTCTGTCTTCGTGTTTTCAATGTCTGGGAAAAGTAGGAGGTTCTTCTCCTGCTGGGCTCTTGAAGATCCATCGGCAGGGTCCTCACCATTCTTTGAACGCTATTCTAGCCGTTAGTCTAAGTCAGATTTAGACTGACCTTGTACGAGGTGGAAAGTGAGATGGAAAAATGAGATTTGAAAGGAGAGGATTGGATTGCGGGAGGATTTGGGTGAGACAACTGAGGCTTTCAATTTGGGCGCTGAATTAAAGAGGGAATCAAAAAACTCAGGAGTCAAGGTAAATGATACTTCAATGTAATATGTTAAAAAAGAAAAATTAATGTAGAAGAGAATCCATTAGGAAATATCAACACGTTAAGTTAAGACAAGATCAGCATGAATGAATTTTCCTTCTGTCTGGGACTCTAATATGGCTTGACATGGCACTGTGGGGTGGTGCAGGAATATATGAGTGACCAGGAAAGATTAGGTCAACAGGTAAAATTTATGGACAATTTCCATTAGACTCTATGTGTCTTAAGCTTGGCAGATTTTAAGAAGCTGCGTCTAAAAGTGAAAATAAAAACTGAACATCTTTCTCATCATCTTAAAAGTGATCAACACTCAAGATTTTCATAAGGAAAGCTAGGGGGTGGGGCAGACAGGAAGAAAGATTTGTTGGATATTTGTTATTCCTTGAACATAATCCTTTAAACTTCATGATGACTCCAGAATTTGATCTTTTTATTACCATTTGATTGCTGCGGGGACTGAGCTGAGAGAGTAATATCCAAACTGAAACCTAATGTGAGGAGAGAAGTAGATTGACGATAGACCTGCTTTGCTACAAGGCCCTTGTTCTTTTCCACCGCATATTTTGGCTTTAAAAATTTTTAAGGCAATAATAGCAATAATAATTCCTGCCATTTATTATTAGCATATAGTACAGATAAATATACTTCATAAGCTCCAAAACCACTACAGAAATAAAAGGGCTCATTTACACTTTAATTCATGCATTACCAATTTGTTGAGTACCAGGAAGTCAACTATTTTTGACCTGGAATATTGCAAGTGAGAAATAAACAGCCTAAATTTTGGACTTTACATTCTCACAAATGTGCACACTCTGAACTCTGAATCAAGTGTTCTCAATTCTCCTCTCTGTGTCAGAAATGAAATTGTAGCTGCTTTATCTCTGATACACACTGTCGGTAATGGGTTATGAAGACAGATAAAATATTCTTTAGAAAACTGCCCAAATTTTTGCTTCTCCTTTGCTCTTAGAAATTGGGCAACAGATACAAATACAATATCCTATCTGAAAAGTCCACCCCTCCTTCTTTTCTGTTGGTTCTTTGGTCTACCAAATATAACAAGATTTCTGCAAGTAGGGTGATTGCTGACCTTAGGTAGGGGTGTCTCTTGGGTGAATGTATAGACCTTAATCTCAATTTCAAGGCAGCTGGAGATTGAGTCCTAGTTTCAACAATAAGCACTGGCTTTCTTGAGCTGGTTGTAAGGTCATGGCCATGGTAAGATTCTGAGAAATGCTGCTACAGTTCTTCAGTTAGATAACTTACTTATATTTAATAACACATGCCAGAACATTTAAAGTGCAGTCTTTTATACTGAATATCTCCAGAAGGTAGTTTATTATTTATTAATCTAATGACTTAAAATTCCACAATGAAAGCTTTAGTACAAAAGATTGTCTAGCCTTGCCCGAGTGATTACTAATGGGTTGTTAATAGTGGTTACGCTGGTACCAGGTCTATTAAATTATGTAGGCTAAAATCGCTGTGGTGACCTCAGGTGAGCAGTTCTCTGGGGACAGAGACATCCTTGAGCAAGCAGAAGCATGATCAGAGTCTCGGTTTCTTTTCAATACAGTATCTCCCTGGGTGCAAACATTCAGATGAAGAGGAGAGTTGATTTGAGAGTCTGGACCTTGACGTTCTTTTTGGAAATGTCCCTTAAGAGGACGGATAGCGATATTGTAGAGTAACCAAAGCTTGGCCATTATATCAGATAATCTGTTGATAAATCCTCACTTTTTCACTTTCAACACAGTCCATCATAACTTTGGGCAAGCAATTCGACCTAAGCTTTGCTGTGCTCACATGGAAAATATGTGAGACATGATATCTAAAAGTTATGACGTCTAACCCACAGTGCTGAGGGAACTAAATGAGATCACAGGCATGTGATGGAAAGGCTCTTAGTAAGGAATTGCTCAGGGATGTAGTCCCTCTGCTTCAGCCCACCAAAGAGAGTGCTTCGGGAGCCCCTCCAACCTCCCAGTCTTGGATCCCTTTCTAGAGTCCATTTCTTCTAGAGAAACCTTGTGGTGCAGAATAAGCCAAGAAGAATTGGACGTGAGGCTCAGGAGTAAGATGGAAAGTACTGAGGCCAGTAAGTAAAAAGCAGTGGAAACCGGAAGCGAGTGCAGAACGAGAGTCTGGAGAGCGTGGGGGAGGCAAGAGTTGAGGAAGTCAGAAAAGGGGGTCGCAGATATTCCCATCTGGGCCCTGGGAGAGACTGGAGTAAAGACCCAGGATTCCTCAGTCACTGGGCTATATTTTAGACGGTTAAATTCTGAATCTTTGCCTATGACCTTATAACAGAGCTATCCAGAGGCCCTAGATTTCAAGTGACTCTCTACGTGAAGTGATTATTACAGAATATGGTATATAGGAAGTAACAGATAGATTTAAACATTTATAATAATAACTACAATGATGCTGCTGCTGACTATAGTTATAATCATCATTATATCTGAGGTAAAATTTCAAGAAAAGCTTCATTGAGACAGGTATGTCCTTTGGGCATTGCATCTATGATTGGACCATTTAGAAAAAGTGATATTTTGTTACTCCTTTCTTATGTCAAAATACATTTAATTAGAAAAAATACTAGAGGAGTGCTCCATTTTTGCAGAGATGGGGAATGAGCATGGACTGCTGGCTTCCCTTTTTAAAACCACCCCGGGGAAACCAGGAAAATAAAGGCCATCATCACGCTCTGGTGTGGGTACGTGTGTGTGCATGTGTGTGCATATGTGTGTATGTGTATGGGGGAGTAGGCTGTGGGCTTGAGGCAGTTGAGAAGCTGGGCATTTAAGGAGCTATTGGTTCACCTTTCCCCATAGAAATCGCAATGACCAGGCTGTTGGTGTTGAAAGGACTGTAGGGAAGCCGCACGAAAGCACTGCCGGGGCAAAGGCGGGGTGAAAGCAACTCCCCCGCCTTCTCCCTTTAGCCCCTCCCCCCAATTCCCATGGCTGGAGGGTCACAGCTCTGGGAACTCTCTCTCCATTGTGTATATATTAAAACGATATATAATCTCTTCATTTTTATAAATAATAAAGTCACACATAGCAAAATTGTATAATATATGTAGAGAGAATATGTGTGTGTGTGAGTATATATATATATATACACAGTTCAGACTGAAAACGTAAAGGCGATCTCCACACTGGCAGACAGTAGGGGGCCCATGAGAATGACAAGACAGAGAAACAGCCGAAGCTGTTCTGATTATCCTGTGGTGTCCAGGGCTCATCTCTCGTCCTCAGCTGAGATGCTCACCAAGGCCAGACCTTTGACCTGTTACATCAGACATGACCATGGAGCTGCTAGCTGAGGCCACGGTGACTAGACACCTGGAAGTTACAAATGCGCCACAAACCAGGCGAAAGTCAGACCGATGGCCGTGTAGAACAGGTACAGGAGGTACACGCAAAAGCGGGGAGTACTGACGATATGGAGTCAGGAAGTCTTAGGAAGAAGTAGAGAGATTTTGGCATCAAATACTTAGTAGGTAAAATAGAATATTCAACAGATGGTATAAATCCCAGCAAGGACACAGATGAAACTTGGGTTATAGGAAAGAGAAGGTGAAACATTTCCTTAGAGGATAGCAGTGCAGAATAGAAGGAAAGCTTGGGAGAATCTAAGTAGAAGTACTCCAAACTGAATAATGTTCCAAAGGGAGTTAAAAAATGGACTGGTAGAAAAATACTTGATGAAGATAAATTTCCCATAATTAGAGAAGGATAAAGAGCACCAGATTGAAGTGAATCACAGAATACTAAACAGGGCTAGTAAGGAGAAATGCGTGTTTCAACATAAAGGACACAGAGAACACTGTAAGAGTTTTTCAGACAGGAGGCAGACCAAGCACAAAGAAAAAAATGAGATTGGCATCATATACCTTCACGGAGCCCTTCCTACCCTGCCACCTCCAGTCACTCAGTTCAGCACAAGTGGGGCTGTGAACAGTCACTTCCTGGAGTCAGGACTGGCTTCGAGCACTTCCAACCAGTGAAACATGGCAGAAGTGACAGGGCTTCTTCCAAGGCTAAGTCAAAAGTAGTCTCGCAGCTTCTATTCTGATCAAGCTCCAAGTCATCCCTCTCTAAAGCCCATCCCCAGGCAGAAGCTCCGCCAACAGTCCCAGGTGAGCCGGCCCTTTCAGTAATCCTCGCAAGGCACCAAACTTGTGCGTGGAGAAGGCATCTTGCAAGTGGATCCCTTAGCCTCAGATCTTCCAGCCCTCGGCTGCTGGGGTCATTCCCCGCTGATGCTTCTGGCGGTGTGGGGCAGAAGAGAGTCCTCTTCCCTGTACTCCTCTACAGTTCCCGACCTACGGAATCTGTGAGCATAAAATACTTAACGATTTTTCCCACCACGTTCTGTGGTTATTTGTTACACAGCAATAGATAACTAGAACCCTTAGAGTGTTCTTTCTCAAGAGGCACTTTTTAGCAGACGCAAAGATACTCAAGTAGGCCTAAACTATTTCATGTATATATTCATTCATTTATTCCCCAAATATTAATCATCTACCGTTTTTCAAGTCCATATATATATATACACGTACACAACACAATGAGTTAAGTTAAATGCTTCCTTCGAATAACACTAAAGTCCTCGATCAAGAGTAAATAACTACCTAACTAATACTCCTAGTGGAGGTGATTCTTTTCCTCACAACAGCATATTCAAGCTCAACCATGAAGAACCTTGGAAGCAAATTCCATAATGTTACTGAGATTCAGACCATTCTGGAGCTGCCATTAACCTTTGTGCTTTCTGAGTCCACCCCCCTCCTTATTTTACACCTGGAGCAACTGAGTCCCAGCAGGCAATGGGACCAGATGGGTCATGCTAGCGGCAGTGATGCAGAGCAAGCTAAACTCTGTGAGGTCGGCTGAGGTCCTGTGTAACCCAGAGGAATCCTGGCATGAATTTCAAATCCTCTCCTCTATTCTGGCACCAGTTCTGCTATCCATATGTCTGTGCATACATAGAAGCTGAGGCAGAAAAACACATGTGAATTGCCAAGATCCTAGAATCCTGAAAACAGTCGCTGCATCCTGTTGCCATAACAACCAACTTAGGAAAGTACCTAGGTGCCAGACTTAGATTATTATTTTTTTCTCTTTTTGGGTCCCAGCGGAGTATCAGAGTGAGTTGATAACTCTTTTATTGCTACCTGGAGAGAAGCCTTTCCAGCCCTGTGTAGCTTCTGATGGCACAGCAACACTCCAGGGATGGCAAGTGACGCGATTGTGGCTGGCTTTATTTCCTTTGAAGACAAAGGTCTCTGGTGATTGTTGTGTCAAAAAAAAAAAAAAAAATAAGGGGCTTGTATAAGCTAACATGTCTGCAAAACCTAGTGATTTCTTTAGCCCCAACTTCCACCGCATTTGCAAAGCACCCTGTTCCATCCACCCCCTCCCCGGTACTTGTTTTCCACCAGAGCATCTGCTCCTTCCTGCAGAGAAAACACTTGTACCATTCAAACGGTTGGACTGTGAGTCATGGATTAAGCATGAGGGACTTTTCTGAATGATGCCCAGCAAGGCCTTAATTAAAAGGCAGGAAGAAGTTCTGGTGCGTGGGAGCAAGGTTGGGTGTTTGGAACTGTGCGGTGTCCCGAGGTGCCCCTCTCTCCCTCTGGCGGGACAGTGTCACCTACTTTTAGAACATATAAGATGTACAACACCTGGAAATTCTCATAACTGCATCACGGTGCTGCCAGAACCCTGTACCTGGATGTTGGAAGATGATAATGATGACTGCACCCACATTATGCTTCTTCTGTGTCAGACACTGTTTTTATCACTTTTATCATTTAAGCTGCTGAATCCTTACAATGACTCCATACGGTAGGTCCGAGAGAAGTAAAACTCCAGGGGTGTAACTGATACGACTTGGCTGGTTTTACTGACTCTAGAAACAAAACTTTGATCCTTGTTGTGTCATGAAAATAAGGGGCTTGTGTAAGGCAACAAGTCTGCAGACACCCAGTAAGTAAGTGGCAATGCCAGGATTCACATTCAGGCAAAGCACGCTTTTTTACCCACCATGCAATGTAACTCTATCCAATTGGCTCTAGCTGGAAATGATATGCCTATACCACTATTTGTTCAATAGACCACCACTGTCATATTCTTCTGCTCTACTTCTAAACTCCTTTGGACACTGTCTCTTTTTCTTCATATTCTACATCATTGCCTTAGCTAATGGTACTAATTCTTTCTCAACTGGACAATCCAATAGCCATATATTATATTCCTGTGCCTCAGATTGGTTTTGCTCAATCCATTCTCTACACTGCAGCCAAAGAGATTCTTTTAAAAATGTATCTTGATTTTTTAAATTCCATTTCAAAACACTACCATGCTTCCCCTTTCTTCCTGAATCCTAAACCCTTAGCAGACTATTTTCATGCCCTGTGAATAGTTCTGCCACAATTAGTTTCTTTTTCTACTGTAACTGTCTATTTCTTCATGTTTAGCTGTGACCTTATCCAAGAAAGAATCTTTGCTTTTTATGTGTGTTTCTCCACTTCCTGAAACACTTCACTGCATATGGTACACACAGAGAAAGGCAGAGAAAGTTGCGTTAGTGGCTGTTGAATGAAAATGGCTAAAGAAGCTGTCAGGACATAGTCCCTACTGCATTTGAAGCCTACTTATGGAATTATCACTGTAAAGCATATAGTCATCTCACAGAACAATTAGAGAACATGAACACGACAGCCACAATTAGCACAGTACTCTGGAGGCAAAATGTTCTCAATCATAAAACAAATGGCTTTCAGTCTCAATCCAGGAACCACTGTCAAAAGCATGTCTTTGTTTTGGAAGATTAACACCTGCCTTTTCTTTGGTACCGAAAAATAAGCCCATTCTACTGGGTGAATACTACTGTAATCACTTTTAATGCACATGATCCATTAATGTCATCTGTCATAATGCACCTCATTAGGAAACATTGTTTCATAGTCTCAGTCAGAATCGGCCATGTTTGTGGAGCGTACACCGTCCTGAGGATTATGTATTGGGTGGTTAGGTGAGGAAAGCACAGGGAATGCTCTCACCCTCTTAATTGTATCATCTCTAACCAGCCATCTAACCTGCCACCTCAAGGCTTCCTTCTTCTTCAGTGACCATAGGCAACAGCAGATCAATTGCTGAATTCATCTCTTCCTCATATCCACTGCTACTACTTCCATCTTAGTCTTGCCATCTCTTGAGAAAAACTGCGACATCCTGTTTGTTAGTTTCCCTGCCTCCTTTCTTTCTTATCCCTTTGCAATGCCTTCAAACTGTTGTATCTAGAAAGTCAAGCTTAACATGCTATTTCCTTATTTAAAACCCGTTGAATGCTCTCCATGATTCAAGATCTGTAGCCTGACATTCAAGGCCTCTTACAACTTGGCTAACAGAGTGTCAGGCAATGTTCTAAGTACTTGCGATATATTAATTTACTGATCCTCGTAACACTTCTAGGAGAAAAGCACTATTTGATTAAGGCCTTACTCTCAAGTTTCAAAACTTGCCATTCCCAGCATATATTGTGCATGTGTGATGTGGTTTATCATTCACGAGATTTTGTTAATATTCCTTCCTCTGCTTGGTATGACTTCCACTTGCTTCATATTTCATCTCCTTGTCTGGTGATTTACCTTTAAAGCTCATTGCAGGCACATGATTAGCTCCCCCGAAGCCTGCCATTCCTTCTCTCCCCAGGCAGGCACGGAAGCCACGTCTGTGCAGCCACAGCACCTTACACAAAAGCTGACCACGCTGTTCACCATGCTGAATTTTCACTGTCTTGACGGACATATATTTAGTCTGAGTCTCCAAAAACAAGGCCTGTGCTTTATCCTGTATCTATTTTTGCATCCCACCCATTCCCAGTGGATGTCGATGTCTAATAAATACTTACTGAATAGAATGAATGCTTTTCTACAATCATGAAAAACAGTATTTACACTGTAAATACGATTGACCACTAAAGCAAAAAGCATGTCAGCAAAGGCAAGGAGTTAGCAATTAGAGAAGAAGGGGCAGGTTTTAAAATAATAAAAAAACAGACAAAGGAGAAAAACAATCATTTTGGTGGCTGGTTTTCTGTGGCATATCTGAAGATGTTATTCAAAAATGAAAATAGGATAGTTTTTACCAAGATATAGAAAAAGCATTTGGGAGAGTGGGGATACAGGAAAAACAATGTGGTGAATTACCTCAAGTATTAGCCATGGGAAAACTAATATAGCATCACAGCCAGTGGGGACCTACTTGTGTTCTTAAGCAGGGAAGATAATTGACTAGGGAGGCTATTTAAAAGATTATTTAAGCAACTGTGAGGTGGATAGGGCGTTAAAGAGTATAGGAACAAAGACAGCAGATAGGAATCTATCGTAAACTGTATAAATAAGCTGTGGTATAGTTATAGGATGGAATACTATACTGCACTGAAAATGAATGAACTATAACTGCACACATCATTGCGGATGAATCTCCAAAGCATGATGCTGAGAGAAAAAGCAGCATGACAACATTTACACAAAATGTAAAATGTTAAAATAAAATAGTTGTTTAAGGAAACAAATATGAACAAAAATTTTTTGTTTTACATTGAGAACTCATGCATGGAAAAGATAAACAAAATGAATGAGAGAGATCATTTCGGAGATCAGTTGTGATTTGTGGAAAAAGAATATGCTTGTAAAAGAGTATACAAAGAGCTTTTATTTTTTTCTGTTTTATTTCTCACCCTGAGCAGCAGGCAGATGGATATTAGGTATCTATTCTCAATATGCTCTGGATAGCAGAAATATGTTATAATAATAATGATAAGTAGAAAACAATAAAAAATGTATTTTAATATATTCTACTGCAAATACAGCTACAGGTAGAAAAGGGAAAGAAAAGATACAGAAATTATTATAAGAGAAAAAAATGAGTTAGATTTTTTTTTAATCCTCACCCGAGGATATATTTTTATTGATTTTAGAGAGAGAGAAGGGGGGAGAAAGAGAGAGAAAAACATTGACGTGAGTGAGAAACATCGATCGGTTGTCTCCTGTACATATGCCCCTTCCAGGCATCAAACCTGCAACCTTTCGGTGCATGGGACAATGCTCCAACCAACCGAGTCGCTCGACCAGGGCAAGAGTTAAGAGAGTTTTGATGATGTAGTCCAACAAAACAAAGTAAAGAAAGTAAAGACAGTAGAATCACTTAGGCAACTGACATTTTGGTGACAGAGTTTCATATTCCTGGTAGAGTTATGATGTTTAGATAAGAAGGTATCTTAGAGATAGCACAGAATATATACTGTCGGAAGAATGAGGAGCCGAGAAAAATGAAGGAAAATCAGAGAGCATCTGAGCACAGGCAATAGCTGAAAACACTTGACTAGCGATCTCATGGAGGGACAGAGCCTTGAAGAAGAAGCTGGAGGGTCTTGAACAATGCGGAGCTAGTGTGCCTGGTGGAAAGGGGAGCCAGAGAATAAAAACTGCACTTATTTGTTGGCAAAGGCTCCAGAGACGAGTCAGCTCTTTATTGAGTTTGAACATAAGGAGAAGTACTCAAAAATGGAAGCCTTTCATCACATATGTTTCATCTGTCACTTTATTTACTTGCTCTTGATAATTTAAGTGGAGAGAGATCTGAGGAAATTTGAAATTTGTTATTTTATAACGTTAAGTCCCCAGCTTCTAAATAGTTTTGAAAAATCATCAGGTCTGTTGGAGATTTATTTAGAACACTTTAAAATGTGACTGTCTCTCAAGTTTAAGGCACTCTTCTCTCTTCTAAACACCATCACCTACATTTGACTTTCAATAAAAAAGACGACTTAACAATGCTCACCCTCATCTGCTGGGAGATTTCTATATGACAAGACACACTGCCCAACCTTTTACATATACAATCTCATCTAACCCTCACAATTTTATTATCAAGGACGTATTTAATCAGTGACTATTTATTGAGCAGCTATTATGTGCAGAGATTGTTCTAGGTTCTGAAATGGCCACAGTGAAAGCAATAAGTCGGAATTCCTGCCCACATGGAGCTTATATTCTTGTGAGAAGATAACAGACCCTAACAAAACAAAGTAGTATACTATCTCAGAAAGGCCTCACCGAGAAGATGAGTTATTTACCCTAAAGGACATAAGGAGGCCCACAGGAATGGTATATGTGAGAAGCTGACTCATGAAAGACAAAAGCTCTAACATTTCAACACCGTGAAGGCTGAGAGGCTGGTGTGGGGCCTGTACTGTCAGGGTAGGGAGAGCAGGAAGAAATGGGGTTGCGGGGGAGGAGGCAAGTCGGAGGTGAGAACGATCCTGGAGAGACTTGGAGGTCCTTCAAAGAAGTTATGCCCGTACTGAGTGAGCTAGGAGGCTTCAGCAGGTTCCGAGCGGAAGAGTGACCTGATTTGAGCTCCATTTGTGCAGAGTCATCACAGGAAGCAAGGGCAGAAGTAGATGGGAGTTGTTGCTGATTGAGGCCAGGGTGGGAGCAGCAACGTTGGAAGAACTGACATTTCCTGGCACAAAGTTTTTTGGCTGTGATGTGAATGTGGACTTGCTCGTTCATGCACATGTGCTTTTGAGGCCAGCGCACTTTTTAGGTCCTGTCGGCTGGTGTAAGCACTCCCTTTTCTCTTTTTCTAAACCATCATTTGAGAAATCATCATTTGTGCTGCTCTCCGTGGTTATACAGCATGCAATGACCTCCATTGTTACACAGAGATCACTGCACAGTAAATTCTTTGTAATTCTTTTTATTTATTTTTTCATTAGACAACTGCAGTATAATTACTTCTATTGGCTTGGTTACAGGGTCATTTTTATGATGTCTAACAAATGTCTCATTAAAGAGCTAAACACAAAAGTCTCATCCTGTGGAACTGCCCTTTGATTGTGAATTTCCACTGCAAAGAGCAGTGTTCAGGGTGGGAAAAAGTGATTTACAGTTGTTCATGTGGAAACTAATACAATAACTAAGAAATAATAATGCAAGAATACATTGTGTTTTGTGTACTTACAACTGTAAACCTACTTTTGCCCTTACCCTGTATATTACCGGTAATTTAATACAGCTATAAGCCTGGCACAATGTTGCTCCAGTTGATATTAAAGTATCTCCTACTGATGTCACTCAGGTTTGTTTACCAACACATTAATAGTTAACTATTGTTACTGTAGATGTCCACTTGACCTCTAAATAATCATAAGGACCAATCAAATGCAGTCACTGTTATGAAGTAATTCCTAGCAATAAAACGGGCCCTCAGATGATCCAAGATATACCTTTATATCTTTTTAGACTAAATTCCACAGAAAATACAAAAGTAAATAATAATCATCTCAGAGAAGTATCTTACCAACTCCTGTGATAATAAAAACAGTGTGATATTGACTTTAACTCTCAGAGACAAGTTGCATATTAGTCCTATATTCCTCTGATCAGACTGTGTTACAAATTAACTCCAAACTAAGATGTGGTTCCATGTGTCTTTACTGCTCTTGGACCAGTGGGTCAGCCAGGGTGAGTTTTTCTGAGAGCGGTGGCAGAGGTCCAGAGAGCACAACCAACCTGAAAAGTTCATTTCAAGTAGCCTGTGCTTCAGCTGGGTTTATTTATTTACAAGAGTTGATTGTTACCTTTTCAGCCTCTTGTGAGCTGATTGTTAAAAGCAGCCATTATTAAAATTTAACTTATATAAAGATACAGTTAAATACATTAGAGTATAAAGAAAAATAAATATTTGAAACTCACCACTTTCTCATTTTCTCTACATTCTCTTAGTATCTAGGATCATGGGGTTATTTAGGGAACCTCATCTGTATGGTAGACATACTAGAAAATGGTACGTTACTTTGTATCTCTCTTTACATTCACCGGGGTCTTGTGAGTAGCTTGAAATTGGCCATGATAGGAGTATTTATAGAATGGAAATTAGGGAATGCAACAAATCAGAATGTTTTTTTCCTTGTGTTATTTAATAATTGATTCTCTACCCACACTGTTTAATAAATGGAGAGCTAGCTGGGTGTTAAACATTTTTAAGTACAGCACTCATCTGAAGTCTTTGCTGGTGTCAGGTCAAATATCCCACTGGCCAAAATCAAGCAGTAGTGACATACACTCTACCTTTAGGGAAAGGGACTGCAAAATTACATGGCCCAGGGGTATTAGTAGGAGGAATGAATTGCTGAAACTACTAGCTCAATTTACCAAAGTTAGGGAAAGGTACAAAAAACCAAGTAAATAGAAAAGTCAGTGTTTCCATGTATGGGTAAATGAGTATATAAAACGTTGACTTTTCTTAAAAGCAACTATTCTTTATTATTTCTAACATTCTTCAAAGGAAAATAAATATTTGAAAGTGACCGTTTTTTTTTTTTTTATTACAAAATAGATTCTTATTTATATGTGTTTAGAAAACGATCTTTAATTATTTATGGTAGACCAAACTAAATAGGCTGGTACCGGTTGCTTGTTCACGATTCCTGAACTCTAATAATCACAATTCCTGGTAAGTTTCTACTCCATTCTAAATCTATCTTATTCCACCAAAACCATGATATTGCAAAGCTGATGTGACCAAAGGAAAAAGAAACAAACCAACCTCTGAGCCAGTGATTTTCAGCTGGTGTGCTGCAAGAATTTTTAAAACATGCAATACCCAACTATTTAGTCAGGGCATTGGCCACTTTTCCCTTAGATTGTCAAATAAAAAATGTCAACAGCCAACACAGCAATAAACAGCCCGTGTGAATGAATCAGAATTATTCCAACTTTTTGTCAGATTTGCAAAAAAGGTATTTTTTTCGTGTGCTGCAGAATTTTAGTAAATAGTTTATGTGTGCCATGACATGAAAAAGGCTGAAAATCAGTGCACTAAGCTTAACTCTAAGAACGTTAATAGTCTTAGTCTTCTTACACACATAGACTTGTCTGTTAATTAGAAATAGCATCCCCAGCTGCACTGAGCATGTTTTTGAACAAAGGGAGGAGGACTTCTTCAAGATTGCAGTGGAAGTCAAGGAAAACCATAATTTACATTTCAGAATATAAATGCCCCGGGAAGTCTTCTTCCCCTGCTGCCTGGAACTCTGATTGGCATTTCAATAGGATTTCACCAAATTGGAGGTTGGTCCCAGGAAACCCGTCCTTGCGGTTACCAATGACTATAATTCCAGACGTCTCATCTGAGAAAATAATGTCTATGAGAACAGGGAATTTAAAAAGTCAAGACATTTGGGAGAGCCAATGAGAGCCAGAAAAGCAACCCAAGGAGGAGAACAAGAACATAGGTACTGAGGCTTGACAGTTGCTTCATTCTGGAGATGAAGTGTTTTCCTGATGTGAAATAATTCTCCTTATATGTGAAGGGGAAGAAAAATTTTCCTTCTACCCTTCTAGGCTCTTTGTCTGGCCTAATGATCAAATTAACATAATACATATTAGCAGAAGAAAAAGACACAGATTTAATTTCATATGTGTGGGGGCTTCCTAAGAATGAGAAGCCCACAGGCAGCCAGTCAATGGGACTGTATATGCCATTCTGAACAGGAGAAAGGGAAAGAGCCTGGGACTTCAAAGGGGAAGAAAGCAATTTAGTGGAAGACAAAAAGTGCAAGTATTTGCTAAACAAACGTGTGCTGGGCCATACTGCAACACTGGGACTCAGAGAGGACTCTGATAGGTTGAGCCTTGCCACTTCCCTCCCTGTCTAGCTTGCCTAGTTGATATCACACCTATTGTCTCTGATGATACCTCCCTTCCTGGGAATGCACTCTATCTAAATTCTTTTATACAGTTAGGGGGAAAGTCTAATGTCCCTCTTGAGTCTTGTAGTTCCTAAAAATAATCAACCTAAAATAATCCTCATGCCATAGAGTCACATCTTGGTGGCGGCAAACTTTGCTTCCTTATGTATTTGTCATTATGATGGCAAAGAGCAAATGCATTTTACACATATTTTCCACCCTCCACCCAAAATCTATCCCTTCCAGAGGAGATTACCTACCATGGTCTCTTTTCAGATTTAGAGCATTATAAAAATTGTGGAGTTTTGGATATGATTCCCTAATCTTGGGTAAAAATTTTATTTTGGATATTTAAACTTAAAATCTGGTCTCTTGAGCTCTTCAAATCAGAAAAAAAGGAGTTAAAGAAATTGAGGTACCTCATACTTACTCTCAACTTCCCCACCCCTAAATACATCAGGCTCTCCATATCCACGGGTCTTGCATCTGAGGATTCAATTAACTGCTGATCAAAAATATTTGGGGGGAAATCCCAGAAAGTTCCAAAAGGCAACACCTGAGTTTGCAATTACCCTGAATCCATGTTACTGCTCTAGTCTATATGCAAATATAGGTTATGTGCAAATGCTATGCCACGCAAGGGACTTCAGTATATGGACTTTAATCTCTGTGGAAGGACCTACAACCAACCCCCTGAGGAAACCAAGGGGCGACTGTAGTGACCAAGTTCTTTCCTCTCTTTTCCTATTCTCCAAAACATGGCGCCAGTGAAGAAAAAGTGAAGATAGAGCACTTATAAAATGGACTCAAGTAGCTCAAGGCATGAGAAAAGACTCCGTTTTTGTTCTAATTAGCCTGAGAACTTAAACTTTTTAAACTTTCCCATCCTGTGTCAATGCCTGGATAACATGTGGGCCCCCAGACAACCCTCTGATTACCCCTGAAGGATCCACATATAAATCCACCTAACATTCATTACCCGGAATACAGGATGTGACTAGACCATGGGACATAACCAGACCACCTGGTGCCCATGTTTTGGACCACCTGGCATCCATCATCATCAACACTGACTGACCTGACTGATAACCATCCTGGACCAAACCTAGAGCTAAGAATGAGGGACTGATAATTCTCTAGAATGTTCTTTTTACTATAAGGACTTTTAACTTTTCTTTCTGCTTTGGAATACTTAGGGGCTTTTTGCCTAGCTATGTGCTTTCTGTTGGTTTAGCATTACTCTAATCAGAGTGGAAATTCAGCTAATATAAACCAGGATATTCACATCAGCTGTGTATGGACAGATCCATTTTGATTGGTTCCTGTCCATGTCATGCTCTCTATGAAATAGTGTAAATATCATACTTGGCTCGGTGCTTGCAAGGTATAAAAAAAAACACCACAATCTGACAGTTTGGAAAGGCTGATAAAGAAATAGCACTCTGGAAGCTCTTGCTCTTTTGAAATTGGTAGAGGGGCTAACATTTTGTTTCTCTGCCAGTTTGCTCCGGGAATCGATTAAGGAATCAGAAGAGGACATGCCTATCCATTTGATAGGAAGCAAGATGTAGAGTGGGTATCCTCGACCAAAAATGTCTTTTCCTGACCTGTTACTGAATCTTAATCTCCACCAATAGTACCTCCACAATGGACTTGTGATTTTTTCCCCTCTTAGTTATCTATTAAGATACAACTTAATACCTACATGGCCTCGAACTTTAAGCCATTCCCACGCAAACCTGCTGTCTTCACCCACTGGCTTAAGATACAAATATCAAACAGGATTCAATATCTTACTCAGAATATCACTTTTTTGTTTTAGGGTTCACCCCTTGACTTCACTCTTCATATCACATTTTTTTTTTTTTTTTTTTTAAGAAAACAGTCAGGGTCTGCTGACCATGCTCATATGCCTGAGTATCAGACTGCCTTGGAACTAACTTTTAGTTCCAAGGAGTTAGAAATAAAAAGAATAAAATATATGTATGCAAGTGTTCATGTGTTGGTATGCAGAAGTCTTAGGCAACCAAAGGAAAAACCTGGAAACATCATTTAGTGAGAACGAAAGCTTGAGGTTTTGGGGACACAGGAGGGGGTTAAAAGGGCCTTCAAATCGCAGGCTGGACGATTTCCTCAAAATGCCTCCTCCACAGCTGCTGCCCTAATGCAGCTTTCAGAAGCTCAGCTGTGTTCTGTAATGGTTTTTTGAAAGGTTACTCCCATGTGAAGATTTTACCCCTTATGCTCTAAGAAACTGTTGCTGAAAGCAAAACAAAATAGGCCTTGAAGTGGGAAAAAGAATCAAACAACAACTGTGACATAAAAGAAACAAAGATTGCAAATTTGGAAGATTAATACCAACTTCAGGACTACATTTTTGGTGGACCAGCAATGCCCAGTAAATTCTGATGGTGGTTGGACGGCACATGGAGCTGAAAATACGCAACTTGCAGATGAGACTCATTATCGGCATGCTGAGCTTGGAGCCCAACAATTGCTTCCAACTGCAGTGAAACTCATCTCTTCAGGCAGTGGACCCTGGACTAGGAGCATCAGCATCGCCTGGGGAACCTGTTAGGAATGTTCATGCTCGGTCCCTCCCCCAGACCTCCTAAATCAGATGCTCTGGAGGTGAATCCTGAAGTCGATTTTGACAAACCTCCTCCTGGGATTCAGATGGACACTGTAGTTTAACAACCATTACCTTGGAAACTGTCCCTAGGAAGAATGACATCTCAGGTTATGATCTAGCCATCCTATTCTCTCTTATGATGTCTCTATTTCTTCCATGCATACTTCCCTAGGTAACTGAGCAATGTTCATCCAAAACTGCAAGGGACCCGCAGAAACTTCTAATGTACCAGGAACTGGGAGGGAGGGGCAAAGCTCGCTCCTGGGCAAATAATCCTGTGCCTGCCCCACCTCCGGGCCTTTGACCTCCTTACAAGTGAGCCACGTGGCTGCCAGGATCTCCCTGGCTCTGCTCCTCCAGCTTTCCCTGAATCTGGCTTCAGCTGAAATCTCCTTCTTCACTAGTGTTCCCAGTTATCTTGGTCTTTTATTTTTTTTAATTTTCTCAGCTCTGCATGCTTCCTTCATTTTTCTGTCACACTCCATCCTGCAGTTCTCATGATGGAGGCGAGCCCCGACTCAGCAGCTGTGTAGGAGGCCATTTCCCAGGAAGGGCCATCGACACTCTTGGGTCCACTTCCTGACCTGTTTTTACTTAAATTTAGAATCTACCTTCTGATGCATCTCAAAAGTGCTGTTTCACCAGGGAAGACACTGAGACAGAGATGCTCAAAAACGTTCTTGGAGTGACACCATTACCAAAGGTTCATCTGGAAACCAAACCCATTTTTTCCTGCCTGTAGATTTCCTTGTGCTCTCTCCTCACCACATCGCATCCTACATGGGAGCCTCTCGTTCTCTCTGGAAGGTCCGTACTGTACTTCCGGTTTGTTGGGACAGGAATTTAGGGCTTGAAAGTTGTAGGAGCTCCCACGTTTGCTTAGTTCTATTTAAGAATGAAACAAAGCCAAGTGCTTTTGTTTCAGACACAGATCATGGAAAAAATGGTAGAACAGTTCTTAATCATTTGGCCTGTCTTTCGTCTCTTCTACAGTCTGTCAGCGTTACTTTCCATCCTTACTTTAAAAACACCCTTGGGAAATGCCATTGAAGGGCAGAGAGGAGAGAAAGATCGGCCTTACTCTGGCATGCTCTGCAGGTCAAGTGTAAAACAAAGGAGCATATAAAAAAGACGAATGGTACATTTTTCTGCTTTAATTAAAACATGAACAGAACAAAATAGAATTAATATTTTTAAGTTTAAAATAAGGGTGCAAAAGAAGAAATATGGTTGAATATCTTTATCTCTCCTGGGGCAGCAGCTACCTGAAATGGACTTAAAGCTGCAGCACGAAGAATTTGAAGCCTGATAAAGTCAGGGAGGACGGACCTGGGCTGCTAGTTGTGCTTCCCCAGGACTAGTTAGTGCGACTCAAGAACTTTCTTCCCCGCCCGTTCAGTTCGGGCCCTTTAATTATAGTGCTATAGAGGCAGGCTCCACCCCGCATGCAGACTTTTTCTGGAGAACTTCTGCATTTACTCGCAAAATAAGGATCTTGTGGCCAATCACCGACCTGAAGTCAGATCCTGGTTCTATTAATTTTGACCAGTGTGATTTGGGACAAACAAATCCATATCTGAGAGTCTGTTATTTTATTTGCTAATGCAGAGTGATTTAAGTTTTATTTTTAAGATTTTATTTGTTTATTTTTAGATAGAGGGGAAGGGTAGGAGAGAGAGAGGGAGAGAAACACCAATGTGTGGTTGCCTCTCACGCACCCACTACTGGGGACCTGGCCCGCAACCCAGGCATGTGCCCTAGACTGGGGGAACCAGCAACCCCTTGGTTCGCATGACAGCACTCAATCCACTGAGCCACATCAGCCAGGGTGCAATTTTCTGATATCACCAAGCTGCCTCAGTTACCCATTTGTGGAGCCCAGCGCCCAAGGAAACATGATACTTCTTAAAAGAAATGATTGAAAATTCCTAGACTACAACAGCAGAGCATTAGACCAAGCATGGGGCCCTTTTTCTGCACAGGTCATACGTCCCTGAAGCCTGCTGTGTGCTGCAGTGTCCCCTGGGTAATCACCCCTGAGCACGTGGGAGAGACTAGGCCTCAAGAAGAAACAAATTAAGCAAACACAAGTTGATAAGTGACAGCCCCCCCCACCCCCCCGCCATGCCCCCGGCAGGCCTCACATTGCTTTGCACAGATCTGTGAGCAGGTTTAGTGATGGTTTGAAACATACTCCACTATGGATATATTTAAATAGATCTAAAATCTTCAACTTGATTTTTCAATTTGAGCCCACAAATTTACAGTTAAGATTAAAGGAGATAACAGATGTAGAAATGTATCAGTATATCCCCAGATTTGTTCCTGGAATTCCCTGCCTGAGAAGCACCCGGTCACTTCTTATCACACTGATTGTCATGTCCCCTGCAGACCCAATGAATCAAAAGCTCTGCACTTGGAATGTAGATCCCTGCATTTCTACCAGGTGCCCCAAGAGCTTTTATGCCACCAAAGCTTTCAAATGACTACAGTGAATATCAGCCCCCTCCCAATTCCAAAAATAATCTTAACATCTAATTTGTGTTTGATTGAAGCCTAGCCATTATCAAAAATATGTGAATCTTAACGATGAGGACAGACTCCCCTTTGTAGCATAATCACTGCAACACCACTCAAAATAACACAGCTATGGTTCACCGAGCATTTTCTACATGTTGGGTGCTTATTAATCATTTCCTTTAATCCCTTACTGACTTTTGAGGTAGGCAATACCTTCCTATTTTACAGCAAAGGAAACGTGTCCTCAGACGCACTAAGGGACTTGTAACTAGCAGTGACAGGGCTGTGGCCAAGGCCTGGCATCTCGTGGGCCCGAAGTCCACAGTGTTCCAGAACACAGGACTAGGCTGCCTTTCTAAGCGGGGAAAGAACCAAGGATGTGGGGAAATTGTCTCTACAAATTTATTTCCTTTTTTCATGCTCTAGTTGTGTTGGCCTTCTCAGCAGTAAATTTGGAGTCTGGAGGAGGAACCCTCCAGAAGGTTAAAGAGACGGACAGGCCCTCTTGCTCAATGGAGGTGCTCCAGGAGCAGCGGTAGAGAACTGCATTGTTTTCTCACGTGGAAGCTCAGCCCAGCACGCCTAATGGGAAACTTGTTACTACCTGCATTTGTTGTTCATAAATCTGCCTAAAAACACTCCAAAGACACAAATGCAACAGACAAACAAAGAGACACGTAAAACAATGTGAATGGAGGTCCGAGAAATAAAGCTACATGAGGTAGCTAAGAAGTAAAACACCCAAGGAAGTTTCTTTGTAGTATATCGATTTCCCTTTTAACTGAACGAGCCATACAAAGAGTGGTGAATGAGCTAATTTTAATCATTCCTTTTCATATACATGGAACACAAGGAAATAAGAAAAGACAACACAGAGCTTGGTCTTTCATGTTCGCTTCCATTTCTTATTCCTCATTGCCTGCCCAGGGAGAAGACAGAAATGGACAAACGAAACAGACCAAACTCCTGAGTTCAACACTAACTCCTTCTTTAATAGGCTGGGTTAGTCAGAGTTGGTCAGTCTGTCTATAGCTCACCTCCTAATTACTATGCCTCACCAAGTTTGTTAGACATTAGTGAAGAAATATAATACATAGGAATATTTAAAAACATGAAGACCTATGTTTAAATTTTATGCCTCTTCTTAGTATTTAGTATGAATTTGGAGTTTAATCCTGGCCTAAGTAAAATTTACTTTGAACCCTTCTTAATTAAAGCAACCTTGTGAGGGTCGTTTTCTCTACTGTGTCTTCAGTTTGGAGTTTTCTCCTGCAACAAGACTGCATAATTAGTGGTGTGCTAGAAGATATTTAACACCCAGCTCTCCAAGGGCAGCAAATAATTATTCATAGCACTTGCTGGCTTCCAGGCTGTAAAATCTCCCACATGGCTGATTTCAGCTACCTACATGAAGTCACGAGAACAGAGAGGGAGAGACGCACAATCAACCCTTGCAAACTCACGCAAACTGCTCCTATGCACAACTGTCCACAATGACTGTGAAACTAATCGGGACTTTATCATGCGCAGGTTTCTATAATAGATGTCGATTTTCAACTTAGTGGGAAAATGCCAGGGAGCACGATTGCTGGATCACATGGTGAGGACATGTTTAGTTAGAAACAGGCAACTGCCTTCCAAAATAGCTCCATGCACCGTATTGCATTCCCACCATTCGTCAAGGAAAGCCCCCGTGGCTCCACATCTTCACCTGCATTTGGTGTCGTCAGTGTTCTGGGTGTTGCCTGCTATAGTGGATACATAGTGACATCTCATTGTTGTTTTAATTTGCAGTTCCCTAATGCCATATGATGTGGAGTGTCTTTTTAGATGCTTCTTTGCCATCTGTGTATCTTGTTTGGTTTGGTGTCTATTTAGGTTGCTTCCTTATTGTTGAATTTTTAAGGATTATCTAATATTTTGGAGAGCATTCCTTTCTCAGTTATGTGTTCTGTAAATAATTTCTCTCAGTCTGTGGCCTGTCTTTTCATTCTCTTGACAGAATCTTTTGCAAAGCAGACGTTTTAATTTTGGTGAAGGACAATTTATCAATTTTGGCGCTGTATCTGAGAAGTCATTGACTTACCTGAGGTCGCCTAGATTTTCTCACAGGTCATTTCTCAGTTTGCATTTTACATGTCGGTCTGTGATCCTTTATGAAGTAATTTTTGTGAGAGGTGTAAGGCCTGTGTCTAGATTAGGTTTTATTCATGTGGATGTTCAGTTGTTGCTACATCATTTTGGTTAAAAGTCTATCCTTTCTCTACTAAATTGTCTTTTGTCCTTTTACAAAAGTCAACTGACTATTTGTGCGGGTTTGTTTCTGGGCTCTCTATTTTGATCTGTTTGTCTATTCCTTTATCAGTACCACATTGTCTTAGTTACTGGAGCTTCATAGAATTTCTTGAAGTCGGGGAATGCCAGTCTCTCTAATAGTTCTCTGAGGCTGTTCCCCTCCTTCGATGCTGCGTTGGCTCTTCAGGGTCTTTCATCATTCAATATAAGCGTTATAATTCGTTTTTTGATATTCATACAGTTAACTTACTAGAATTTTGAGTGGGGTTTTGTTAAACATATAGATTAGTTTGGTAAGAACTAACATCTTGACAGTATTGAGCTTTCTTTAATATGTCAATGGAATAACTCTCCATAGATTTAGTTTTTTGTGATTACTTTCATCAGGGTTTCATAGTTTTTCTTACATGTTTATATGTATGATATTATATAATGTATACATAAAATATACATATATATGCATATAGAACACTTATTTATATACATTTTCCTATTTCATATTTCAGTACTTTTTCCTATAAGTTCTTCACCAAATTTATAATACTTATTTTAAATACACTGGTTTTAAATTTTAATACCAGCATCTCTGTGGGGCTGCTTTTACTGTATATTTTCACTTTGGCCAGTATGGCATATTTTCAGATTTTCTTACATGTTTCACACTTTTTGTTGCACTATGGGCATTGGATTTAAACAAAAACAATAGAGACTAGAGTTTCTATAACTAGTTTTCACCAAAGGAGGCCTGCGGGTTCTACCATCAGGAAACTAAGGACAGGTGAAGTTCCCTCTGCTCCCTTCAGGTACTGAGCCAGATCTGAGCTGTGTGTAGTTTTGATGAGTTTCGATTCATATTTGTTTTTTGCTTTTTTAAATCCTCATTGTGAATCTGTCTTGTTTTTATTTTAGGGCTCTTCCGTTGAAAGTTTTGGGATATAAACACCACATGACTATGAAAGATTCCCTTCTGCTTATAGCCTGTGCACCGCCCACACCCTGCCTCCTCCGGCAATGCCAGGTAGTAGGAGAGAAGAGGCGAGCAGGAAGAACGAGATCTATATTTGGGGAGACTCCAGATGCCAATCCCTCTTGTCATCCCAAGTGGCCATTATCATTCCGATGCTTTCTCCTGAATGCATAATCACAGTACTATCAGCAGTTATGTATGTTGACTCATTTTACATTAATGAGAGCACTGTGAGAGATGTTCTATTATTTTTCCCATTTTGGAAATAAGAAAACTGAGGCAAAGAGATGTTCAAAGAAGAAGAAGAAGTGACTTTGCCTGAGGTCACCCAGATAGTAAGTAGTTCATGTGAAATTTAAACTTTGCAATCAGTATAGAAAGCTTACTTTCAGAAGTATGACCAGTAGGAAGTTGACGTCTACGGCTTGGGCACTGTAATCATCAGTAAAAGGGATCTTGGACACATCTGACATATCTCAACCTATCTTTGCTCCTTTGCCACCCTCAGGTATAGTTGTTTCTTCTCCAAATGATTCTTTGAATAAAGAAGTCCGTATCTGTTCCATTCTTGTGCCTTTTCAGATAGTATATCATCAAGACAATTGAAAGGCTTACACATTCTCCTGACCATCCTCTGTCCTTTCCATGTCTGCTTGCCTGGTTCCATCTGGCTGTGAGCCCTCCTATCTCGGCCTGGTTCTTGTTCTTTGGACAGAAAGAGCATCTGGCTTTCCTTTATCCCATGATCTGTCTCACTGAGCCTCCACCTCTTCCTGCTCCTGGTCAGTGGAGTGCCCTTTCCTCGGACCTGGGATCTCACTTTGGCTTTGATCCTGTCCAAGTTTTTTGGTGGAGAGTCATTTAGGTGACAACAGGGATAAAGCAGCAATCACTTAGACACACATATTCCTTATTAGATACTTGGATGTGAATCAAATGCTAATCAATGTTATTAAATCCTGTATTTTGTGTTCCTATACAAAACTATTCAACTCTGAAAGGAGCTAAAGCCAAATTCCCAAAGCCCAGAACAGTAGGTTAAATAATGTAGCTACTTCATAGCACTTTATGTCTCAGGCTTTGGGCAAGACTGAAAATGAATTCTAATTTGGTTTGAAATAACATTTCAAGTGTCACCTCATACCGAGCAAAAAGCTACACTGCTCACCAACAAGTGGATATTTCATCAACATTCATTTTTATGAATGTAACAGATCATCGCTGGCATTTAGATCACCAGTATGCGTTCACATTTGGGGCTCTCATTTCCATGACAATGATTGGAGAAAGAATGGGAAATGTCACACGACCTGTTCTTTTCCTAAGAGTACAAAAATATGTCTCTAATAGCTTGTGTTCCCAGGAGCACATTTTCCTTAAGATGAAAACTGGGAGCTCCACCTGACTGTTCTCTCCACAACGCTGAGAACAAAGTCCACCGAGAGACATTCTGATTTTCCAGCCAATGACTATTTTGGTGCTTAAATAATCTAAATACCATGGGCAACAGCTTTAGTTGTAGAGAAAATACATTCAGAAATGGAGTAACCATACGCAGCTAATGACGACCACAGCCCACCCTCATTCCTGCATTCAGTGAAGTCCTGTCATGCTGTCTGTTCGTTTGAAGTTCCATAGAGAGCCACATTAAGGGGATGAATTCTTCCATTTCGGGTTCCATTTAGGCCACCCTATTAACTTCCTGTTAAAAGCTTTTTCTTTTTCTTTGTCTTTTTCTCCATTTGAACATATTCTTGTAAAATCTCTAGCTGGAAGAAAACTTCCTTTTAGAAAACTTTGACTGAGATACAGAAGCAGTTTTTAAGTTACAAGCCTTTGAAAAGAAGTATAGGCTTTCCAGTTCAGCAAAAGAAAAAAAAGATCTTTCATTTTGTATGGTCTTAACTCAAATAGAGTTTGATATAAAACTCCAGATCTGCATTTACTTTATTGGTCCTTCTTGAGAAACAGTGGGTAAAACTTGGTAAAATTTAACATACTACTTTTTAAAATGGAAATTCTTGAGCATTGCAACCCTAGGATGCTATTTCACTGTTTATCCTGCATTTGCATGTGTAGAAATGGCAGAATTATTATCCTAATAATTATTCCCTAGTTGTCTGCTGTGAAACATTTGTAAAGAAATCACTTGGAATCTCACAGAGGCCTGTTAATGGCTTAAGTGATAATTAGCCAAAGCAGCCACCAGAGGGGTAATTTGAGGATGCATATTTGGACCTTCTGCTCCCAAATACCAAGTATGTTATTTCTTTTTAAGATTTTATCTATTTATTTTTAGAAAGGGGAAGGGAGAAAGAGAGGGACAGAAACATCAATGTGTGGTTGCCTCTCACGCACGCTCTATTGGGGACCTGGCCCACAACCCAGGCATGTGCCCTGACTGGGAATCAAACCAGCAACCCTTTGGTTTGCAGGTCAGCACCCAATCCACTGAGTCACACCAGCCAGGGTGCTATTCCTTATTATTATAGCTTAAGTCTTTTGTATATTGAGGACTTCAAGGAGATTATTGTAGTCATTTATGCGAAGGACCCAATATTAAGAACTAAGATCACATTAAAGATAATCCTATAAGAATGATAGATTCGTCCTATTTTGAGAAGGCTTAGTATAACTAAGTTTATGTTCATTTAAGACTTGATGATGAAAGTTCTTCAATCAAGAGAGGTAATGAAAGATGCTCTTAATGAGGGAGAATATACAAAAAAATTCTGTTTATAGGGAAACTGCAATATTTGGACAAGTTAGACCGGTTGGTTGGAGCATTGTGGGAATGGATTTGGAAGTGAGATAAAGGATCATGTAAGCCAGTTAACAGACTTGGGCTTATTCACAGTCTTTAAGGAGCAATGACAGTGTTTATGGAGAGAAATAATGACATATTTGAATTTTAGAATGTGAATTTCCTCCAGAAGAAAATTCAGGAAAGTAAATCAGAAGGAGAAATCGTAGGGAAAAGAAAATCCATACAGAGATTTGTAATCTGGATGAGGAATAATGAAATTGATATATTCTGTAAATAAAAGACTGCAGTATGGTCAAGGATGATTTGAAGATTTTATGTGGGTAGAAAGGAAAATTTCAGGCAAAGCTTTCATTATTTTTATTGAGCAGTAATATAAGGTGTTATAAATATTTACATACCTTCTATGTCAAATCGATTTGCTGTTCAAATTGCTAGATCGTAAGAAGTTTATTTTTTAAGTGTGAATATGTGGATACTTCCTATAACTTTTTTTAAAATTATTTTATTGTTGTTCAATTACAGCTGTCTGCATTTACCCTCCCCCCACCCCACCCCAGGCAAACCCACCTCCCTCCCTTGCTTCCCCCCTCCCCCTTGGTTTTGTCCATGTGTCCTTTATAGCAGTTCCTGAATACCCTTGTCCCCCTTCTCCCCTTCCCCCTCCCCTCTGGTTACTGCCAGAATGTTCTAAACTTCAATGTCTCTGGTTCTATTTTGTTTCT
>PVJI01005152.1:34979-99952 GCA_004026765.1 Micronycteris hirsuta | reverse complement strand
AAAAATTCCCTCAATTCAGGTAATTATGTGTAGCAACATCTGGGGGAGGTTAAATAGGTATTTCACAGAGATAAACAAAGATGGAAAAATGATTAAATGCACACTATAGATTACGGAAGAATAATTGCCTTCAGTTTAAAATTCAATATATTTACTCATAACCCAAATGAGACTGGACCTCACTAGGCCTCCTTTCTGTTCTCCCAAACGTGCTTTTAAAGTGAGGTCGATGTTCCATGTCTCACACACAAACATAACTCCAAACTTATAAAATTCAGCTTTCAATGAAGTGTCTACGTGCAATGGGGTACAGAGCAGAGGTCCCTAAAAATAGGAAGAAAACCCACACAAACCTAGGTTGGGGGGAGGGGGAAGTGGACAGTACAGATTTTAATATACTTTGCATAATTGTGACTAGTTGATAGCTGTGCTGCTGCCAGGGCAGAAGGTGTACGTACGTGACTTTCAGAGCATTCAGGGACCCGTGACGTAGCCAGGGGAGCTTATACGGCAACTGTGTGAGAGGCAGAACCCAGATGCCCCTGTGTAGCTGAAAACTCTTGCTCTGACTAAAGATGGCAGCTGAAAGAAGGTAAAAGATACTGGGGAACTGGCAAAAAGTAGCACATCAGAGGAGGGGCTGGATACGAGGTCACATAGGAAGTTCCAGGCCAGGCATTTAAAATAAGGGCGGCTGCCCTGGCAGGTGTGGCTCAGTAGACTGAGTGCCAGCCTGCGAACCAAAGGGCTGCCAGTGCGATTCCCAGTCAGGGCACATACCTGGGTTGTGGGCCAGGTCCCCAGGAGGGGGCACGTGAAAGGCAACCCCACATTGATGTTTCTCTCCCTCTTTCCCTCCCTTCCCCTTTCTCTAAAAATAAATATGTAAAATCTTTTTTTAAATAAATAATAAAACAAAATAAGGGTGGGCTGAAAAAAAAGATTATTCCACCATGTGGCCAGGGGTAGTAAAAAGGGCCTCTACCATGTGGCACTGGATACTAAGGAAAGAGGTCATGCAACCTGGTGTGGAGGATTCCGCCATGAGGTCTGAAAGGGTGTGAGGAGAGAGCTGAGGGAGCTGTGCGGGACCTGCCTAACCAAGCATGGATTCGTGAGAGATGCTTGGAGCTGAACTGAGCTGGGAAGGGAATGCTGAGCTACAGACTTCTGCTTCTCTGAAGGACGTATGGAGAAGCCACTCTCCTGGGACATGTGCCTCCCTGGACTCCACCATGACCCAGTATAACACAGCACATGTTTCCCTCCACATGGAGGCCGAGGAGAGGGCACCCCGGATCCTATAGGAGAGAGCTTCTGCAAGAGGATGGCAGCTCTAAAACCCACAAGAGCACCTTCCAGACAGGATGGAGACCTGTTTGTGCAGCCGACTTAAGAACAGATAAGGAACTGGGGAACTTCTGGGCATGGCTTTGGCTCATAGCCTCTTGGGGAGCAAGGGAAGTATGGGGTCTCATAGGAGAACAGGGCTCTGAGGAGTGCTCTCAGCTCCCCCAGGTTGGAGTCCTGTAAATAAAACCTGTTTCCTTCAACACCAATTGTGGGGTCATGCACCATGGCACCACATGGCCAAGCCCCAGTTTGCTCGGTTACACACGTGGAAATGAAAAAGAGGGCTCCACCGCGTTCTGTCCAGAAAAACATCAAGATGCTCATCTTTAACATGCTTTTCTTTCACTCCAAACCTGCCCAACTTCAGGTCCATGGAACTCTATATCTGTAGCCTCCTGCCTGCTCTCAGACTACCTTCCCCGAAGTCTCATCCACTTTCCTTAAATTGAGCAATTTCATTCGTCCTTAACTCCCCCCGTTTGTATCCTGACCCATTGTCCACCTCAGCAAAATAAAGGTTCCCCCAAAAGGATCTACCCTCATTAGAGTGCAGGAGCAGTATTAAAGATAAACTAAGCTATCTTAAACTAAGTTTTAAGAGTTTATTTGAGCATTTATCATTTGGAATAAAGCAATACCAAACTTGAAGTGGCTCAGGAAACTCCCCCCACAGGAGCCTGGGGAGACACACACAAAGTCTTTTTGCACAACCAGAGAAAGGAAATCATTTAATTGGTTATAGCTTAAAGCCTAGTTGGTCATTTGTGACTGGCTGTCCTCAGCATTGTGACTTTGTAACCTTGAGACATTTACGAACTTAAATTTTGGTTTGCTTAGTTAGGTAGCCACCTCAGGATTAAAGCAACCTCAGTTTAATGGCCTCTTTGTTTGAATAATTTAACCAGATATTTAAAAAAGTAACAAATGCTTTGTTACTGATAGGGAAGATAAGCTTCACTAATGCACCAACACACTCACCCTCTCACTCACTCACCTCTCCAACAGGCAGGCTGCTCCTGTGCTAAGCATTCTGGGGAATCCAGGAACCGGAAAGAAATGACTCAGCACTATGCTAATTTGGCTTCTGGCCCTTGCTAGTCAACTAATGCTTTTCATCTGTCTACATTTGACACTAATTATACCTTCCCACAAATACCTATTGAAATAATTACTTTTTATCAATGTTTTCAATACAATTCAAAAGTAATTTTGGGTCTCTTTATAACTGCATCCCTTTATGGTGTTTTCTTCCCTCACACCTTGCAAAATCCTGACTGCGGGCATTTATTATCAGAAAAACTTCTCTCGGCCCCTCACAGTCTCCACTGTGAGCCTCTGTTTTTCTTTTCTGCTATATTACACCCGTTCACCACCATTAGTCATGCCAGCAAACAGATTTTTTATCTCACTCTTGCTTTGGTAGAATTTTCAGGCTGCATTTATACAGAAAAAAGTTTCACCTCTTGATCAGCTATCTATGAAATATTCTATTTATCAGCATTAAATAATCCCCAGATGTATCTACTAGTGGTTTTCTCTTCAGCTCTTTCCTTCACTTCTTTCTGGGTTGCTGAGGCCTTGGGAGGATGTTGAGGCCTTGGGATTAACCAGTATTTCTGAAATGAGTCACAGGGCCCCCCCCCCACCCCGCCCCCAACAATCCAAGTCCATCGTCCACAGCAGCCAAGGTTGCCTCCATTCGGTACAAAGCAAATACACACAGATGGACTGAACCTGTAAACACTGACATGGATCACCCCAAATACAAAACCACTGAGAGAGCTGCTAGGCTGATTACCTTCTAATTATTGCCTAAAACGAATGGGCACTGGTTAGAGATACTCGAAGCTGAGTGTTTTGCTATTCCTCCAGAAGCACTAACAGTTTCAAAAGAATTCTTACTATTTTGAAAGTTTGTTACTAGCTTGTGCCAGAAGTCACAGCAGCTGCTGACCCTCAAGCTCCTTGGAACCCTCACTGTTAGACACCCTATAAAGTTGCTGCAGGGCCCAAACAAAAACAGGCTACCCTTTAAAGTCCATTCAAATTCGCCGTTATTTAAGCCCTGCCCTGGAGACAAGCTACATTAATTATGTCTTTGGGTGCCACTTTATTTGTCCAAATCTCAATTCTTTTTCACTAGTCTTCTGTTAACCATCTTCAATCATTCAGTATTTAGGCTTTTTTATAAAGCATTTGAAGTTTGAAATAACGCTCAGAATTAAATGATTTTTATGAACTATTTCACTTACAAACATGGCTCAAGTAAAAGTTTCTACAGATACAAAGGAATTTCAGTAGCTCCTGTCTCTAGGGCTTTTAGCTCTTAAATGATAAAGCCACAAAGTTTTCTCTTTAAAAAACTTGCCTGTCTAAACAGCGTGATCCTAAGTCTCCCCTCCCCTGCCCAGGATAAACTCCTGCAGCGTGAAAGGAGCATTCAGCTTACATCCATGCCATTCTGTGGTGAAACAGAACACAGAGCATGAAATACAGGACTTGCGGTGAAGCTTGAGGCCGATTTGCAGGTGAGTAGAGTCATTTGTCCCAAATCCTTTTTGTTCGTCACCACATCAGTTTTGACAGCCGCAGGGTCATAACGCACACGGTATCAGCTAGTCCCAATGAGCAGACAGGTCAGAACAGAGTAACACATCGAACTCATCTGCCAGCAGCTTTTTCCTCAAACATCTAAAGGAGCAGCTTCGTGTATTCCAAAACTTGCTTCTTTCCTAGCGGCAAGGACACCTAGCCTAAAGGGGGCTAAGGATCATACCAGGCCAATGCGTATATATTCAAGTTTCTACAACTAAACAGAATCCTGTTGGAACCTAAAGAAATCAAGTAGTAATTTTTTTTAATCTCCTGAGTTGTTTTTATTATTCTGTGTTTTTATTAAGAATTTGCACTTGAATGAGTTTAGTTAATAATGTATGCTAATTTTTGCATAGCTTTTTCGCATGAGCACTCATGGAACTCTGAGCCGCGGTTGACACTTTCAGGCGTGGCGCCCATTGTTTCCGCCCATCTGCAGGTCATTCCGGCTTTTAGAGGAAGATGCAATCACAGCCAACAATTCAGGACGGAAAAGAGAAATAGAGACATGTTTCTCATTAATAGAAAAAAATCTCTTTTTTCTCACTTCTTCAGGTTACATAAAAATGTTTTATCTCTAGTATTTGTTACTTAGTTACCAAAGTAATATCATCTGAATCTCCTCAAGATGGTGGTATAGGAGGGCCGCGAACTCACCTCCTCCCACAGACCCACAGAACATGCACCCACATAGAGAGCAAGTCCTCCTGCGGAAGAACTGAGAGATGATTAAACAGCTTCTCCACAGAAACAGCAGCAGGTCCACCCAGAGAAGGTTAGGGAGCACTGAGACACAGTCATGACAGGAACCCAACCCCAGACCAGCCACCTGCCACAGGAAGGAATATCACTGAGGAGGTTGCACAGAGTTGCCTGCCATTAGACACAGCAAAAAAAACAGCAAAGGGCACCAAGACTATACACGAAGGAAATCCATTCACTAACCCTAGAACATCTGCTAAATGATCAGGGAACTGCTGGAAGGCTCTCTGGGATTGAAGGTCCCAGCAAGCGCCATTTTTAGGTTCTCCTTTTATCTTGATAGCACGGGCAGGAGCACAGTTCAGGCACTCCAGCCGGCCTTCCAAGGCTGCCCCAGCATGCCCTGGGCCCCTGGCTCACAGCAGCTCCAGCCACCTTTTAAAGGGGACCCTGAACACCCCAGGACACCCTTAGCCTGTGCCCAATCCAGCCACTCCACTAAGTTGGCCCCAGCACATCACACCCGAGGACCCTCACAGCAACTCATGTGCCAGTTTCAGCCATCCTGCCAAAGCAGCCCTTGCATTCTGCACCCTGACACCCCAAGCCTGCACAGGCTCCAGCTCTAACCATTCCACCAAAACAGCCTTGGAACAGCGCACCCCAGTACCCTAGAGCCTGCATCCACAACAGCTCTAGCTGTCCTGCCAAGGAGGCTCTGGCACATATTCCAGACCCTTGTGGCCTGGAATACTGATCCAGCCATCTGGTCAAGGCAGCACTGGCATGGCAAGCCCTAGGATGTCCCAGCCCATGCCTGCCTAGCCCCAGTCGTCCCACCAAGGCAGCTCTGTCATGATGCACTCCAGGACCCTCCTGGCCAGTGCCTGAGCCAAACAACCTGCCAAGGCAGTCCCGGATTCCCCAGCCCACACTCACTCCAGCTTCACTGGTCCCTCCATAGTAGCCCCAGTGTGACCTGCCCTGGGAACACACCCCCTCCCCAGTTCATACTGGCTGCAGTGGTCCTGGGCTCAGCACAGTGTACCCTAGGACCCTCACCCTCACCCAGCCTGCCACACTCCAGCTCCTACCTGCCTGCTAAAGCCACCCCCACCCGCACCCAGTCTACACAGTGGCGACTCCTACAAAAGGCCACTCCTTCAAGACCAGGAGAGGGAGCTGTTTCACCTAATTCATAGAAGCAAACACACAAAGTCAAAAAAAATAAGGACACAGAAAAAATATGTGCCAAATTAAAAAACAAAGTAAAACTGCAGGAAAAAAGAAATTCATTCAACAGAGATCAGTAATTTTCCTAATAAAGAGTTCAAAATGTTCAGATTCTCACTGAACTCAGAAAAAAATGAATGAACACAGTGAAAATTACAACAAAGAGTTAGACAATATAAGAATCAATCTGAGCTGAAGAACATAACTGAAATGAAAAATACACTAGAGGGAATCAACATCATATCAGATGAGAGAGTGATCTGGAAGACAGAATAGTAGAAATCACCCAGTCAGAACAGCAATAAGAAGAATGTTTAAAAATAAATTAAGGGAACTCTGGACAACATCAGTGTATTAACATTCTCACTTTAGGTATCCCAGAAGGAGAAGAGAGAAAGAAAGAGGCAGAAATCTTATTTGAAAAAATAATACCTGAAAACTTCCCTAACCTGGGTAAGGAAATGAACATGCAGGTCCAGGAAGCACAGAATCTCAAAGAGAATGAACTCAAAGATATCTTCCCCAAGATGCATTATAATGAAAATGGCAAAAGTTAAAAATAAAGATAGAATTCTAAAGAAGCAAGAGAGAAACAAGTAGTCACATCCAAGGAAAATCTCTAAGACTGATTTTCAGCAGAAATTTTCCATTCTCAAAAGAGAATGGCAAGATATATTTAAAGTGCTGGAAGGAAAATCCTGACAATAATATTCTATCCAGCAAAGTAATCGTTCAGACCTAAAGGGAAGGTAGTTTTCCAGACAAGCAAAAACTAAAGGAGTCCATCACCACTAAACCAGCCTTATAAGAAATATTAAAGATTCTTCTTTAAACGTTAAAAAAGGCCATAACTAGATAAGACATATATGAAAGAAAAAACCTCATTGGTAAAGGTAATAGATAGTAAAGACAGTGGATCATCTAATTAAACCACTAGTATAAAGGTTAAAAGACAAAAGTAGTAAAATCAACTATAAGTACAATAAATCAACTATAAGTGGTTAGGGGGTACACAAAACAAAAAGATGTAAAATATGACATCAAAAACATAAAACATGAGGGGGGTAAAATGGTAATGCATTTAGAATGCATTCAAACCTCAGTAACTATCAGCTTAAAATAAACCATTATACATAGAGATCAATATATATGAACCTCATGGTAACCACAAACAAAAAAACTACAATGGATACACAAAAATAAAGAGAAAGAAACCCAAACATAACAATAAAGAAAACCATCAAACCACAAAGGAAGAGACCAAAAGAAAAAGAAAACAACAGAGGACTACAAAAAAAAGCAAAAAGCAATTAAAAAATGGCAGTAAGTTCACACCAATCAATAATTACTTTAAATGTAAATAAACTGAATGATCCAATAAAAAGACATACAGTGGCTAAATAGATTTTAAAAAGCATCAATATGCTGCCCAGAAGAGACTCATGTCAGATGTAAAGACACACACAAACTGAAAGTAAATAGATGGATAAAGATATTCCATGCAAATAGAAACAAACAGAAAGCCAAGGAAGCCATACTCATATCAGACAAAACAGACTTTAAAATAAAGACTGACTATAATGGAAAAACAAAAATTGTGTTACGTAATGGTAACAGGGTCAACACAAGAAGATATTACATCTGTAAATATTCATGCACCCAACATAAAAGCACCCAAATATATAAAGCAAATATTAATGGACATGAAGGCAGAAACTGACAATAATACAATAATAGCAGAGGATTTTAATACTCCACTTTCATCAATAGATAGGTCATCCAGACAGAAAATCAACAAAGAAGCAATAGCCTTACATGACAGATTAGATCAGAGGGACCTAAAACTTGAAAGAAAAACATTCTTTTTAAGTGCACATGGAATATTCTCTAGGATATATAACATGTTAGGTCACAAAACAAGTCTCAATAAGTTCAAGATTAACATCACATCAAGGATCTTGTCTGACCACAACAATATGAAACTAGATATCCATTACAAGAACATAATACAAATACATGGAAACTAAATAACATGCTGGTAAACAACCAGGAATTCAAAGAGGACATCAAAAAATACCTTGATACAAATGAAAATGAAAATACAACTTTCCAAAATCTATGGGGATGCAGCAAAAGCAGTTCAAGAGGAAAGTTCAGCCCTGGCTGGCGTAGCTCAGTGGATTGAGCACGGGCTGGGAACCAAAGGGTCACCAGTTCAATTCCCAGTCAGGACACATGCCTGGGTTGTGGACCAGGTCCCCAGTGAGGGCCATGTGAGAGGCAACCATACATTGTTGTTTCTCTCCCTCTCTTTCTCCCTCCTTTCCCTTCTCTCTAAAAATAAATAAAATCTTTAAAAGAAAAAAGAAGAAAGTTCATAGTGATACAGGTCCACCTCAAGAAACAAGAAAAATTCAAAATAAACAATCTAACTTAACACCTTAAGAAACTAGAAAAAGAAGAACAAACAAAGCCCAAAGTTAATAGAAGGAAGGAAATAAAGATCATGGTAGAAATAAATGAAATAGAGACTAAAAAGACAATGAAAAGATCAATGACTCAAAAAGCTGTCTCATCAAAAAGAAAAACAAACTTGATAAACCTTTAGTCAGTTTCATAAAGACAAAGAGAGGGGGGCAAATGAAAGAAGAGAAGTTACAACTGACACCGCAGAAATACAAAGGATCACAAGAGACTACTACAATTAAAGACCAACAAATTGTAAAACTTAGGAGAAATGGGTAAATTCCTAGAAATGTACAACCTTCCAAGACTGAATCATGAACTAACAGAAAATCTAAATAGATTGATTACAAGTAATGAAATTGAATCCATAATTTTAAAACTTCCAAAAAAGCAAAAGTCCAGGACCAGATGGCTTCACAAAACTCATTTTGCGAGGCCAGCATTAACCTGATACCAAAGCCAGACAAAGACACTACAAATACAAAAGTACAGGCCAATACCGCAGATGAGCATAGATGTAAAAATCCTCACCAAAACATCGGCAAGCTGAACTCAGCAACACATTAAAATGATCAAGGCTGCAGAGGCAGTTCAACATCCACAGACCCATCAATGTGACACAAATATTAAGAAAGCAGAAGCTAAAACTCATATAATCATCTCAATAGATTCAGAAAAAGCGTTTGACAAAATTCAATATCTATTTATAATTAAAAACCCTCAACAAAGTGGGTATAGAAGAAATGTAACTCAACATAATAAAGACTACTTATGGCAAACCCACAGCCAACATCGTACTCAATGATGGAAAGCTGAAAGCTTCTCCTCTGAGATCAGGAACGAGACAAGGATGCCCACTCTTGCCACTTTTATTCAACATATTAATTGGAATTCCTAGACATTAAACAAGAGAAAGAAATACAAGGCATCTATATTAGAAAGGAATACTCATCATATAAGATTTAGAAAATAAAGAGAAAATGTGTTTTATTATCAAGTATCATTCTTGAGGAATCAAAGCCTGATTCTTGTATTCTTTGTATTAAAACTGGTTAGCCTGCACTGTCATGCATTGGCATGAAACTTGATATAATGTTTCTTACGAGAAAAACGGACATCCTAGCACAAACATTTTCACGTTGCCACTTACTCCCATCCCCACGTAAAGGTTGTTAGCACAACCAGCAACACGGCTCTCTAACCTGAGGATGTCCGTGCAGAGGGCGGGAGGGCAGCTGCAGGTGAAGGATGGCAAAGGCGGATCCTGGAAACCTTGGTCTGCAGACATTCTGAGTCCTTTAGTTCTGCTTTGGGAGAAGATGACTCCTCTTCGGAGTTCCTTGGGGGAAAACCACTATGACTAGAACTCAAACTCTATCACAAGGGACTGTTCCATTTCATAGGGCAAAGCAGTTCATTTTAGGGTAGCCTTGCGTGTTAAGGAACAGAGAGAAGATCTAGCCATGGCTACAGAGGGAACAGGCATTGTCAGGTATTTTCATGCCAAAACCTACTTGGCCGGTTTGTACTTTAAGAACCAGTCTCATCAACAGCAGTTACTGCATTTCCTCCAAAGAAACATAACTCTTTAAACCAATTGCAAATACACTGCATTTGCATATTTAATTTCTTCCAATATACTATTTACATGCCTTCAGATTGTTGGCCTATGATTTTCAACTTCTAAAATGATCTTCTAAAACTGTTTATCTAGGTAATCAGTCCCTGACAGTGGAATTTTCTGAGTTGCCGAGAACAATCTCCTTGTGCTCCTGTGACAGCTCAGCGTGGTAAGACCCTCAAAGTGCTTAGCACTTTGCCTTGTGCCCACTCAGCTGTGGTCTTCTATACACGGTTGATTTTCTGGGTGGTATTGTTGTGTTTTCTTACACTAGGAAAAATGTCCTGTGCTTTTAAAACTTCTTTAAAATTATTTTTAAAGTCTCCCTAATAGTCCATTAATGAAAAGTCACAGCTTTTCTAACAAAATATTTATTGTTTAAGACTTTGGCAGTTCCAGATTATTCCTATAAATAATACTACAATGAACATTTATTTAAATTTATCTTTATGTACAAATTTATTGCTCTACCTCTAGTTATTTTCTTTCAATTTCTACTTTAGTATATTTAACTTGCAAGGTTTCCTAAAAACTGCACAATGCCAGAGAAAATCAAATACCAAAGCATGTAACATATTCTGGAAGGCTGCATAACTTGTGTTCTATGAACTCAATAAATTTCCAACTGGAAAAGAAATAACTATCTAAAAATTTAATTTCATTTCATGGAATAAAAATACGCTCAATTTAATAAGAAATTTGTTCAAGCAAGATGATAACTTTATATGACACTAATTTAAGCCAGAATATACTTGATGCAGCAAAACATTGCCACCGGTATTTTCCTCTGAAATCACAGGAAATGAGGTCTTTTGTCAAGTTATTCAGAGAAAGGGTCAGGTGCATGTGGCCTTCCTCGTAAGGCCAGATGTTTATTTTCTTGTTCAACTTGTGATAATTTGCTAGTAGGCAGCAGATTAAAAACTAAACTTAAAAAGCTCACAGTCATAGGCCTGAATCAGCAAGCAGGCTCAAGAACCACCCATAACTCTGCTCCTGTTGATCTAGATTCATATACAACAGAACCTTATTGTCTCATTTCCATCTGAAATTCTGGTCACAGCTCCAGTCTAATAAGAGAAGGAAAGGACTAATTTGTAGGCCTTACTTGGAAGGAAATGTTTCAAAAGCTTGTCAGAATTAAATTTATGTATTCTTTTAATAATATCAAAGTCCATAATACATCTATGAAAATAATCATCAAACACTTATCCAGAGAGAACATTAATTTATATAATATGTAACCTAAAGAACACTAATTAATGTAAATGCCCATGAATAGGTTTGAGAAAGAAGTCTGTTAAGAAGAAAGAAAAATTGAAACAGAGAATCAGGCTGTGCTAAAATACAATCATAACAGTGGACTACCGTGAATCTCAGAGAACAGCTAAATGTAACCTTTGCGTAAAATGGCTTACTGTCTTCCAAGCTATGTGAAAGCAGAGATACCTCTACCAACTTCAAATAGGTTTTAAATTTGGTCATAAATAAGCATTTGACAGAATCTTCTACTCAACTACATCATACTTAGAAATGTGACAAAATGGAATAGCCTACTCAAAAAATTACATATTAAAATATCTTCATTTTCCATCAAATATTTGTTGATAACTTAGTGTGTGTGCCTAACAATATGCTTGACATTAAAGTCCCAGAGAGTTTAAAATATACTGTGAAAATAAGTTGTTTCACTACTATTCTAATCATAAATTCGAACATCGTAGCTTGGAAAGATGTATATGTCTAATCAGATCAGTTTTAGATTAAAGTTATTCTGAAGACTTTAAAATAAACATTTCTCAATAATTTACCTGAAAATCTATTCACATAATGGCCTTGATGACAGAAGTCACCTGGAACATCAAATCTCATAACACCATTGTCCCCCAGAGAGAAAACTTCCAACTATTTTTTCTGCCATGATTAGAATCAAGGAAATCTTGACAGAGATAAATACAAAACAAAACAAAACAAAAGAAGGCCTTTGGTTCAATTAAAAAAATATATAATATATCTGAAGTAATCTGTAATTTGGGAGGGAATAGGCTGAGTTTGTACAAAGCCAATTAAGCAAATGAAGATTTTTGAGTGCCTGGTTTGTGGTCCAACATCCCCAAACTTCAATGCCATAAATAGAAGATAACAAAAATGTGGACCTTACTCTTAAATTTTCTACCTATTAAGATAGATGACATTGCAGAAGTTTATAAAAAGGGCAAATTATTGGGAAAAATATCTAATAAAAACTTTATTCAACCCTAAAGGGTGGGCAATATTTGAGAAGGTGAGGTTGACCATGCAAGAGAAATGGCCTAAGTACTTCAGGGCAGTGATGAAGAAGGCAAGTTTTCTTGGGGGGAGAGAAGGGAGGTGGGGGTAGGATCAGCCTCACTTGATGGAGGTATAAGAGGCGAACATGACAAAGTCAAGTTCCATACATAGAGGTGCAGACATGCTCACAAGAAGAGGAGGGAAGAACAGAAGAGGGTGGGTGAGGATTTATAAGGTATCTGAATGCATGCGCATGGGGTGGATGTACCTGTAAACTGAAACTTGAGGGTCCAACTTCACAGATCGGCATGTGAAGAGTAAGACCCCCCATTGCTGTTTTCCAGCACAATCCTCAAGATTCTACTTCCATTCAATATTTTTACACAAATATTCATTGAGCCACCTAAGTATTTATTAAATATCTATTTGGACATGTTAATAACCAAACAAACCCACTATCTTTCCTCAAGACAAGACATCTAATACCAGCATTCTGACACGTCCACAGATTTTCTAAAACGTTTGCTAGTATCTAAGATCCATAGTTTATACTTCTTATCTCGAGGCAAGGTTCAGTGTGTCTCTTAGCTGGACGGTGCCACAAGCCCTGTTAGCAACTTGTTCCTGTCTGAGGACCTGCCCACTAGCCCTACTGCCGAAATGCAAGGCTTCAGTTCACGGCTGAAATCTAGACTTTACAATAATACCCTTTTTTTCATCACTCTGCCCCTCTCCTGTGTCAATAAAACTTCAATATGCAGCCCCATCCCAGGGCTGCACACAGACAAGCGTGTCCAGATTGGATTGGAATTTTGAGAGTCACTGGAACAGTCACTTGGCTTCAAGCCTGACAGTCACTTGGCTGGACTGAGACACATTTTACTCATGGTCAGTTCACAAACTTCAATGCTGGACAAGACACAGAGGCAGTCCCTTCCTGTAATCCAGGATTTGCCCACAATCACCCATGTCTAACCCCAGAAGTACTGATAATGTTTAAGCTCAGAGATATTTGACATCTGCTCACCACTCCTTCATACCCACCAGAGGAACCTGTGGTCCTCAGGTAAATTTACCCACCCTTTCCGAATGCCCTTCAGTTGCCACACTGCAATAGTTCCATGAAAGAGGATTATCATGGTTAGGAAGAGATAAATATTTCAACTGGTAGCTAGAGAACAAGAAAGCAAGAGAAAAGAGAAACAGAGACTATTAAAGGCTTAGGTAATTATATTGATTCTTTTTTATCATATTAACTGGGCTCCAACAAATATGACTTAAGACTAAATGCAACTATTTAGTGACTATGAAAAGAGCCTACAGTTGATTGGAGCAATACCATGTAGAATAAAGTATATTTATTGTTGCTTCATAAAAATAAAAATAAAAACTTGCATCTCAAGTACTCCCGAATAGATGTTTGAATGGATCTAACATACTGAAGGTAATTTATTTCTCAGGCTTATGATGTGAATATTTTCAATTATGATAAAGCATTACAAAATAGTAAGTACTTGGTTTGCTAATCTTCCAATCCAATTTGGACACCCTTGTGTGTGTGCCACCCTGGGATGAGCTGCATGTTGGACTTCTATTGACACAGTGACAAATCATGAAATATGATGTAAATAGTTTCCCAGATTGGAATAAAAAAAGAATATCATTCGAAGAAAAATTGACAAATCTTAATGTTTTAAACAGAACCATAATACTTTCTCCTCAAAACCCAAAATAATGATAAAAATGGAAATTTAGAATGGTACAGTCAACTGTCAGTAAAGGGGAGTATAACAGTCTACTAGTCACCAAGACCTCATCTAAGCAGCTAAACGTAATATTAAAATAATAAGTTATTTGATACTGAAAAAGGGACAGGACCATTTAAGCTATTTAGTCCCTCCAGTGCAAATCGAATACAGCTGTGAGAGGATTTCAACTGTTTCCAGTTTCTGAGAACCTACTAGACCACTTAATATAACCTCCTAGTGTACTGTTTGCTTTTTGGTACCAAACGAGAAAAACTGATTGATTGAGTCACTCACAGGTAATCATTCCTTCAACAAATGTTTATTGAAAGATTACCCTGTCAGACACAGGGACAGAGGATATTTCAACATCACTTCATTGAAATTCAAACAAGTATTCTCATGTTATAATGAGGATTAAATGACTTAATGTTTGTACAGTGTTTAAAACAGTGCGGGGCACACACTGGTGCTATGGAGATGTCTTAAATACATTAGGCTGAAGAGTCCATTGTAATGTGATTGTTGTACAAAACGTTGCTTGTTCCATTTCTCCTCTCTTAAACGTTATCACAGGCATAAGTGGTCGTGGTAGAGTCCTGAAATGCCAGCCAGGAGACTGAGCACAGAAAACAAGTCAGTCAGTAGGCGCCCTATAAAAATTGCCTGATGAATTTCTCTGAAAAAAATATATTTGCGTAGGACTGGCATGATAGGTTTTAGATTGCCCGTAAACATTTATTTAGCAAGTACTTCTAAAACGCTGAGTATCAGGTTTTGTCCTACCTGGTATACATGTAACAACTCCTTTAATGGTCACAGTAACCCTGTGATACTTTGGGGCATAAAGATACGTTCCTCAACATTCTTTTAGCCAGTCTAATAATTAAATCTACATGAGACAGACTAACAAAAGAAAATAACCAAGTTTAATTACATACATGTCAGGGACCAACCCCACATTCAGGAGAAGTTTGGGAAGAGAAATTTAAAATGAGTTATATGAGGTCTGTCCAGAAAAAGTCCAGCCATTATTAATATAACAAGGACAGTTTACACCACATTGATGTAACCTAGCAGCCAGGGAGAGTGGACTGGAATCCACATGTGTGAACAATGACATCTTCACTGTACTAGTCAGTAGGGGAGGTAAATGCCCTTGAGTGAGCATGTGTACAGTGTGGCCGTCTCACTCAAAATGACTGAGCAAGTAGAGGAACAAATCTGCATCAAATTTTGCATGAAGCTTGACCATTCTTCCATGAATATTATTCAGGTAATTCAGAAAGCCACAGCTATGGGCAACTGGTGATTGGCAACTTCATCACAACAATGCACCCACTCATGCATCACGCCTTATGTGGAGTTTTTTGGCAAAACATCAAATCACCCAGGTGACTCAGCCCCTCTACAGTCCAGATTTGGTGCCCTGTGGCTTCTGGCTTTTCCCAAAACTAAAATCACTTTTGAAAGGGAAGAGATTTCAGACCATTGATGAGATTTGGGAAAATAAGATGGGGCAGCTGATGATCATTGTGAGAACTGTGTGAGGTCCCAAGGTGCCTACTTTCAAGGGGACAAAGGTATCATTGTCCTGTGTAAAATGTGTCCTGTATTTTCTTTAATAAATGTCTTTATTTTTCATAGTACATGACTAGGTACTTTCTGGATGGACCTTGTATATAACAGTCTGAGCTAAGAATGAGGCAAAACATCTTAAGGCTTCAAAACGGAAGAATATCATTTTCAGAAGAGCTGCTGTTCAGTAATTAGAAGTTTGCCCTGCCCTATAGATAGATTATTAAGTTATTTTTGGGCATTTGTTTTGTTTCTTAGACTCCACATGTAAGTAAAATCATGTGGTATTCGTCTTTCTCTGCTTGACTTATTTCACTTAGCATAATACCCTCTAGGTCCATTCATGTTGTTGCAAATAACAAGATTTCATTATTTTTTGTGGCAGAGTAATGTTCCAGTGTATATGTGTGCCACAGCTTTCTTATCTATTCATCTGTTGATGGATGTTTAGGTGGCGTCAATATTTGGCTATTATAAATCATGCTGCAATGATCATAGGTGTGCATCTATCTTTTCAAATTAGTGTTTTATGTTTCTCCAGATAAGCACCCAGAGCGCATGTGTTGGGTTTTATGGTAGCTCTGTTTTTAATTTTTTGAGGAACCTCCATACTGTTTTTCATAGTGGCTGTACCAACTTACAGCCCCACCAACAGCGCACACGGTTTCCCTTTTCTCCACAAACAAAACAGAAACAAACTCATAGATTCAAAGAACAAATTGATGGTTGCCAGGTGGGATGGGGTTTAGGCGAAAAGGGTGAAGAAATGAAGAAATACAAATTGCCAGTTCTAAAATCAGTCACGGGAATGTGAAGTACAGCATAGAGAACACAGTCACTGATGTTGTAATAACTACGCACGGTGGCAGGTGGGTACCAGACTCAACAGGTGATCACTGTGTAAGTTATGTAAATGTCTAATCACTACGTTACACACCTGAAACTAGTATAAGATTGTATGCCAACTTTAACTGAAAATTGTTTTTTAAATTTAAATTATTCCTGCTGATAACTCTTATTATGGACAAGGCCCCTAATTTAAATTCTATTAAAGGGAGAGAAAAGTTACTCAATTGCCTGCAGGGACTCGATTGCCTTCAGTTTAAAATAATTCACATGCCCATGTGGCACATCTTGGGAAGACCTATTCTGAGCCCCTCCAATACTACCATTACCCCACCTTACAGATGAGGAAACTGAGGCACAGAGAGACTGAGCACCTCGCCAAGGTCACACAGGCGGTAAGAGGCAGAGCTTCGATTCATACTAAGGCTGTCCGGCCCCAGAAGCCCAGCTCTCAAACACTAAGTGAAAATGGGGCGTGTACAGAGCTGGCACTTATAAGGGCCCCACAGGCTCTGTCTTCCTGAGTCAGAACTGCTCTGTGTGCATCAGTTTACTTGCCGTATACGCCGTAATAGGAAAGAAAATAAGCACAGATTTTACCTTACAAAAAGAGACAGCAAAAGGATGCTTTGAAATACCGCTAAACCACAGTAAAAGTTGAAAAGGAGAATCGAGATGACAGATGAGAGGCTGGGGCTCAAATGAATTTCAAATTCACATGGTCATAGCTAATCACTTTGGATATTAAAATGTATTTTGCAAGAAAGTTGGAAACCATCAAGCATTGGCAGAGAAAGCATATCTATAGCCTCGTCACTGAGCAGAAGAAATTCCAACCTCTTTGCCCTCGTCCTCACCCTCTGCCCTCAGCTGGCCCACTACAAATAAGACATGTAAGCAAAGTGCAGATCATAAAGGGCAATAACTACCAACAACATGAAACAAGACTTTCAACGCCAGATAAACTGCAGCAATTGTGGTAAAATACTCTTAAAAGCTGCCTTCAGATTAGACATCCTGCCTTAGAAAACACAGCAAAGGATGCAGACTTTTCTTAAATAGCCAAAGATGAAGATGAATGTTAAAATGTGATAAATGTATCCCTTTTTTCCTGGAGACCAAAGAGACATTTCGGCAACATATCAAGAATTAAAGCTGGAAACCTGCCAACAAGTTCTCTGCCTCAGAGGGAGAGATCAAGGAAGGCCCATCCCAGTAGCTTCCAAGGACATGGGAAAATCTGTCTCTCAATTCTTCCCACAGTGTAGCTGGGATTGCTGAAATGTGAAGAGTTTAACAGAGTGCAGAGGCTTTCTAAGTGTTAGGAACCACAGATCCTGCCAACTGCTGCTTCGCCTGTAGCTGAGCACATTTTAGGCCACTGAAGCTGGGGTGCAGCTCCTAGTTGGACACTGATTTAGTAAACACAGAGACTTCAATATGCTTTCTGCCCAAAATGTTCAACACAGACACAGAGGCTTCCCAGGCCGGATGCCCAAGCCTCCCACAGCCGCTCAGCCGAACCGCTCTATCAATCATGATTATTTGGTGCCCCCCTCTGGCCTCGCCGCAGCAGTTTAATTTAGCTCCTTGAAGAAACGGAAATGCGTTCCTAAGCAAAAGTCCAGAGTGAAATCACAAAAACTGCCTGTGAGAGAAACCTCGTTTTGTCTGCGCCTATAATTATTCCAATTCTCCAAAGCAAAGGCAAATTTGGTGGGGCTGACTGCATGCTTTTAAAGCCATAATGTACTTAAAGTGATATAATTTTGCTTTATGTATTTTTAAATATCCCCCAAGGAGACAGAGAACTCTATCAGTTCTTCATAGTTAAAATAACGAGGCTGCCTGGGCTCTGCTCAGAGGAGTAAGGCGATTTACTTAGGAGAAATCATTCTGTAAAAAAAACCAGGCAGCCTTGGAGCAGTGTGCAAAAGAAATATGTATCAAACACTCAGGTTAAATAATTATGCTTATTAAGGTCATCCAACTCCTATTATTTCAAGTTACTCACCAGCCCTCGCCCAAGTTCCCTGGGAGCCATAATGAAACAGACACATTGCGTCAAGTCACAGAAAACTTCCAGTATCCCAAAGTGAGTTTCTTCTCTACACCCAAGGCCTCCTGCACGGTAGCCTCTCCCTTTGGGGTAATCACATTCCTTCTGTTAGGTCTGCACGATCTGATCTCTTTGGGGTCAGCACACACATTGGTGTCCAGTGTATGTTATTAAGGAGCTCGGCGAGGAGACAGGGCACTCATGCCCACGGCTACCAAGAGAGAGCTGAGCCAGCGCATACGAGGGAGATGAGAGTAAGAGATAAGGCCCCTAGGGGTTTCCAGAGCTGCGTCATGGGTCAGATCCCGACAGGGAAGGATGACGAGGGAACGTTAATCTGTAAAGGCATGGGGATGAGGAGCCAAGGAGGCTCCTTGCAGTTGACAGGAAGGTGACTATGGAGCAAGTCTCATACGGGGCTTTGGGTGTTAGTGCCACTTCCTGACGTGGCAGGCATGAAGAAGACAGACATGTGGCACCCAGGGAAGATGGCAGGACATCCCGAACTCTTCCTTTCTTGCCCTTCGTTCAGAGTTCTGACATCCAAGGGCTTCCTGGATTGGAACACACAACGGGTCCTTTTTTCTAAGTGGTAAAAAAATAAAATTGAAAAAGTCCCTGAGGAAAAAAAAAAATAATAAAATTCAGCCTTGCGATAAGGAGCAAATCGAGGGCATGGCCATAAGACACTTTCTGAAAGCCTCTGAAGCAATACAGTTTGTACTCAGTAAATATTCTCATTCGGGAAAAAATGGCCAAGGAAGAGATTAATAAAATTAATCACAGTGAGGTAGTGCATTAATACTAGATACTATGGAAACCAATTATTTAGCCCTACAACAAAAGACTAGATGGGCAGGATATGCAGCATGCACTAAATATTATGAGTATCACAGTTTACAAGCCAAAGATGGTTCTACTAAAAACAGTTTTATTTTCCCTCAATATCATCTGTGAAGCAGTGCAGGCATACCATTTTATTGAGCTTTGCAGATACAGCATTTTTTATAATTGAAGGCAACGCTCTCTACCAGCAAAACATTATGACTTACTAAAGGTTCCAATGATGGTTAGCAATTTTTTTATATCAACACAGTATTTTCTAATTAGCGTATGCACATTTTTATACATAATGCTATTACACACTTAATAAACTACAGTGCAGTGTAAACATAACTTTTATACGCACTGAGAAAACAAAAAATTCATGTGACTTGCTTTATCACAATATTCACTTTACTGTAATGGTCTGGACCCGAACCCACAATATCTGCAAGGTAAGGCAGTATCTGGTGAAATTATCTAAATAAATAAATAACAGCTTGATAAATTGTAATTTCCAGTGGTGAACAGAGGTGATATTTCCTCACTACAAAAATATTTTTTGGTAAATGAGATTAACTGAACCAGAAATTTACCAACACTGAAATCACACAACCAAGTTCCCTTTCGCAGCACTTATCACATTGTGTTAGAGTTGTTTGTTAAATCTTACTTATTTTTCTAGATGGCATAGTATTCTCCTTTTACTCCCCAATGCCTTTCACAGGGATCAACATATAATAGACCCTCAAATAGCGCCTTGTCCCTTTCAAAGCCATGTTGCTCACTGGTTTAATTAAGGGAGTAGTAGACAGCAAGTACTAATTCTGATCTTTCATACTAGGTAATTTTTTTAATGAATGACGGTCTGATCTGGAAAGTATTGTGATATTTTAGATCAAATATTTTAGTGGCATCTCAGAAAAAGGCAGAAATTCTGGGCCAAGTGGACAGTTATAAGTGTCCTAGCAATAGTCCTATTTTAGAGCCACCAAAGAAGACCAAAATAAAGTATCTTATATTTTTAAATTAAAAATAAAAATATAAAGCTATAAATTGAGCATACTCACATACAGAATAAAAAGATTTTAAGCTCAATCTCTTAAGTTTTAATAAGGAACAGTTTTCCAATACTCGTAATTTTCCTCTGGAAAAAAATAAACGTGTGAAAATTGACACAGAAACGCCATTTATTTGGGCCATGGTTCAAACACTTGTCCCACTTAATCGGGCAACTGGTTAGTGTTTATCTGGCTTCCACCTGCACAGTCCAGCACAGCAGGGCAGACAAGCCCCAGATAGGCACCACGAGCAAAGAATGCTTTAGTGCTAATTCAGTGATCCACTCTTTTGACATTATGTCAATACTGAAGCAGATGATGAGTCAGTTGGTCTCTGGTAACCCATTTCCTGCCCTCCTTTTTACCCAGCAACTAACATAACTCACCTGCCTGATGTGCCAAAAGGAGGCTCACAGCCCTGAATCATGAGTAGGTCTGGGAGCAGACTCAGCGATGCCTCTTGGAGCAGGCCTGTCACATCCAATAGGCACATTCTTTCCCGATGACCAACAGCCCACCAGTGCACAGACCAGGAATTCCAGCAGCGTTCTCCTCAGGCATCTACCGATGGAAGTGCAGATATTCTTAGGAATGATAATAAGTATAAAGTCACGTTTGATTCTATTCATTGGCTTCCGGCTTTACGATGCTCGTACCAAATCAACCATTGTCTTTTTCAGGGGAAAAAGGACAAGATGGATGACTTTCTTATCTCACTGCCCTCCCTACGCTGAAATTAATAAGAAAAGAAACTTGAAGTCATTAAAATTCTTCACGCAAACACAGTCTCTCACTGCTCTCCACTTCACACACTTTATCGCCTGCAAACGATTGTGGACTCACAAGTTTCCAACCTAACTTCCTCAGGAGAGCCAATGAGACTGTCTGTGGCATGGGAACTTCCCTCTCTCTTTAGACATTTTACACATTTCCGAGGATGCCGCAAATCTCATTTGGAAACGGCACACCATCACCCACATGTTAACTTGTCTCCCTGAGTAATAAAGTTCACGAACTCCATTTCAGTTTTTTTTTACTATTTTGCCTGATAATATAAAAAGGTGTCATAACCCTTTGATTTGTAGCCTATGTGTTTGTGAAATAGTCTCTCTGCAAACAACATGAGGAAGTCAAGGAAGCTGGGTGACGTTTTTTTTAAGTCCAGGCCTATCTCCCAGCAAATATTCATGTGCATAAACATAAAAATGTTCAGTGTGGTACAGATCTTGGTAACTACACAAACAGGAAAGCGTCAAAGCACCATTGTTCTGAACGTGGGGTAGGAACTTGGAGACTCGCTGCCTGCATTACAGCAGTGACCCCCAGTTACATAGGCAGTATGGCATTTGCAGGCTTTTGAATTACTAAGATATCAAAAAATGCCACATTAGTCATGTATAATTGAAACATGGCTATCTGCTCTTCCACAGCTTTCCTTAATTTAGGGGTCCTTGTGATATGCAAAATACATTTATACCTGATCCATTTTAACAGCCTGTTTTCTGGTGAATATATTTGTGGTTCACTTTGACAGGCACTTCCCTAAAAGTCATTCTTTTGCCATCATTGTATGGGGACAAAGGAAGAGCAGTCAGTCACAGATGCCATTCAGATTTCTAGTAACCACATTTCCAGATAAATAAAGGAGACTTTTTATGGGTGTGTGTGTTGAGATCATCATCTATTCTCACCATCACTCATCATTTTAAACCTCTGTGGGTGGTTTTCAACATTTGGGGGTAACACTGCATTTTTCAAGGGTATGAGAAAATACCAATGTTTCTCCCATGCAATGAAATAATCACTAACAAAATATTTTGTTTATAATTCAAGGGACTTAGACTTCAAGTTAAGAATTCCTGCTCTCGACTTTGTTTTAAGCCATCACCGCGGCAGCAGATGGCTTGGGATAAGCCAAAAAAGGGACACAGCGAAGGAGCGGAAGGTGTTTGCCATTTTCATCGGAACCAGTGAGGCGGGAAGGTAGTTGAATCAGGGTGCAGGCAACAGTGAGAAAACTGGGAAACAAAATCAGCATAACCTGGAGGGTGAAAGCGGTTGTTTTTTTAATCTATGTGGGTAAATGGGGAAAATATACTATTCCTTAGTAATTGCTGATACTAAAAAGGAGGGGGTGGAGGTGGCTGCAGGGTGCTGTGGTTGCAATGCCACCAGGCTGCTGGGCTGCAGACCACGGGGCCACAGTGGGCAGGTGGCCGTGGGGGATCGTTTTCAGCATGGGCTGTCTTCACCAGCCACCTCTGGAGCCAGAGTCTAAGGAGGAGAGAAGACTTGACTCGCAGACTCCCTGGAGAGTGGAAAGCCAGAACATTGCCCTAGGAAGCTCTTATCAAGTTTGCCAAAAAGCAGATGATACTAACACAGAATTGGAGAAAAAAATTGAAAAACTCAAATAAAAACCTGTTGCTGGAGGAATTAATGACATCATTAAGATTTCAGTGACAGAAGTCAGCAGGAAAGGTGTGAGACCTCCTTTTTTAGCAGTTGGTCTCCCTACCTCCTCCATCATTTCAAGCATTTGCAAATAGGTACTGAAGGAAGAGAACCAAGATCCATTAGAACTGAAACCTGACTACCGGGAACCTGCAACATATCTCACTTCACTCCTGGAAAAAGCCCTTCAAGACACCTGATTAACTTTCTTAAAACCAGGAAGCTTATCATGACTGTATGGTTATCTCAAAGATGTTACTGCTCAATTCAGGTAATGGGAGGAAGAAAATTTTCTAAAACATAATAAAACAAACATGGAGAGGTTTTTAATTGGGTGAAAAAAGTAAATCTGAAAAGGCATAATAATTCCATTTATCTGACATTTTAGAAAAGACAAACTACGGGGATGGAGAACAGATCAACAGTTGCCAGAGGGACCCGTTGAGGGGTGGGAGCTTTTTTGGAGAGATGGGATATTTGTGAATCCGAATTGTGGTGATGGCTGCATGAAAAAATGAGTTAAAATTCATAGAACTGCACAATCTCCATCCAAGGCGTCAATTTTACTATATGGTAATTTTAAAATAAAGAAATACTTTTTTAAATGATGGGAAGGCTAACTAACTTCCCAGCCTCTCCAGGTAAGTTTTCATCTCTCCTGAGCAGCAAGCTGGCCCCTAGGAGGGTACAGAACAGCAGGTAAGAACTTGAACTCTGCAGCCAGACTACCTGGACTCTAGGTGGCCTTGCACATATCACTTAACCTCTTAGTGCTCTTCTTTTCTCATCTGAAAATCAGATATGGTGAGAATGTTAAGTGAATCTGTCCAGGTAGAGTGTTTACCAGGGACTGGTGCCTAGCGAGAGCTTTAAAAAGGTAAAACTATAATAATATTCCATGAGGTCAGAGATTGGATCTGTCGTAATCATGACTGCTTTCACAGTGCCTACAAGAGAGGCCAGCACATGGTGGGGGCTGGATGTTGAAATAATGTGAGGAAAGAGCTACATACGGTCTCATAGGAAGTAGACGGCATCATGAGTAATCATGACCGCGGATTATGTGCACCACTGTAATCGCCTTCATTTATCTGACTAATAAAAATGTGACTGTCTGGGGCAAACAGAGCCCATGCCTTTTCTCTCAGCACTGGGTTTTGAAGTTGGTAAAGAGACCAAGGTACACTTCTATTTCAACTTCAAAATGTGAAGAAAAAAGTCTTTAATACAATCAGTTTGGTGACAAAACTTTATTTTTAGTTATAAAAAGTATTTGCAACAAGGTCTATAAAAACACTTTATAAGGTTAATTTTATTGTAAATTGAGAGATCAATTTCTATTAGAATTTTGGTAGTTTTTATAAAAGAAGAATTTTTGTCATACAGAAAAAAGAAAGAAAGGACCAACAAGTGGAAAACTGGTCCTTTAAAAATGTTAACGCTTGTATTGCTGTATCTTTATTTTACTTGAAAATAACCCTTTGAGGACTAGTGAAGAGATGTATTGCACAAAAAATTTTTTTAGTGACTAGGCATTATTGCAATGTGATTTTTCTAGAATTCCTGAAGAAGGCTGGTTCCAGGTCATCCACAGGTCGTACCATAGAGGAGGCGGTGCCTTGTGTTCCAACAACACACCCTATTGGCTCTATTGTGACTGGAAAGGACAGATTAAAAGAAAAGTCTATATGTAAAGAGGTTAGATCTGTAGGCCATTCACGGTTTAGTGGTTAGCCTTGCATTTACCACACCCTACCACCGGCACCCCCTAAAAGATGAGAGGTTTATTCTCTGGAGAAACCGAACCTAAAGGCTCCAGACTTAAGACACCAGATATAACTGGGAGGGTGAAGTTGGAGCTGACAGAAGAATGGAAGAAGTGAAGTTTCACAGTAAGTAGTAGTTCCCAGACCCCTTTCTCCTCCCTGCTTCTAGAATGCCACAAGCTGGGCTCAAATCTCCACCTCAGAGCAGTATATTAGATGATTTCTCCCTAGGAAAACATCAAATAGTCCCAAAGAAGAGACACCACAAATCTGAGAGCTCCTAATAAAAAGACTGAGTCCCCTCAGAAGACCCTTCAGCAAGTCATCAGCAGAGAAGCCCTTCGTCCCAAGGCCCTCGATCACCTTCCTATCGCCTCACTCTCAATGCAAGTGAACAGCAGCGCCTCTGTCACCGGGTTCCAGAGAACCCCCTAACAAGACAAACACACAGAATGCAACCGAAATGCAGAGGAAATAAAGACAATACAGTGCACAATAAAGCATTTCAAAAACTATTATTAACATTCTCTGAAAAAATGACTTTACATCAGTAACAAAGAAACAATGGTAGACAAGAAGCTCTTTAAAATTAAAAGTAGGGTAGCTAAAATTTAAAACAAATTGACAAAAAGAAAAAGGAAAGATTCTGTTTTGTGTTTCAAATATGCCTTTTTTTTTTGTTTGTGTTTGGCAACAAGTTAAACACCTGTAGGATATTTAAAAATATACATACAAATGTCCTCAATCATTGTAAATTGAAGATAGCACAAGTCAAAAATACATTTAATACATTTAACCAACAGAACATCATAGCTTAGGTTAGCCTACCTTAAACATGCTCAGAACACTTACATTAGCCTACAGCTGGGCAAAATCATCTAACAGAGTCTATTTTATAATGAAATGTTGAATATCTCATAAATCATTATGCATATTGTTTTCACACCATCCCAAAGTTGGAAAACCTTGAATTGAACCACTGTCAGTCAGGGACTGTCTGTATTGGTCTCTAACCCCAGGGCCTGGCGCAGAGCTCCCAAAAACCTTGTGATTTCCTAAATGATAAGAGAGCTCTAGGAGCATCTTTTGTTCTTGGACCTTGCTTCCTGACACAGGGCTCCTGCAAACCTTGGAATTTCCTGGGTGATAGAAGCATCTTTTGCTCTAATGAGGAGACTCTGGCTCAAGCCATGACTAGAAGCTTGGAATTTTCAGCCCCACCCCTCATTCTCTAGTAAGAGACAGGAGCCAGAAATGCAGTTAATAACTGATCTGCCCTATGGGAGAAAGTCTCCTTAATAGTCCTGGAAGTATGAGGTTTGAAGCACTTCCAGGTCAGTGAACACATCCATGTACTGAGAGGGTGACACATGCCAATTCCCAGGGGACAGAAGTGCCAGAGCCCAGAAATCTCCCAGACCTTGCACCAGGTATCTCTTCATATCCTTTCATTAGCTGATAAACATAAGTAACTGGTTTACTAATTTCTGTGAGCTGCTCTAGCAAATGAATCAAACCCAAAAAGGAGGTCATAGAAACCTCTGATTTATACATTATGGGTCTGAAGCACAGGGACAACCTAGACTTGCAATTGGCATCCGAAATGGGGTGGGAACTGAGCCCTTAATCTGTGGGATCTGACACTATCTCCAGTGACAGTGACAGAACTGAGTTAAATTGCAGGACACCCAACTGCTATCCCTAATGGTTGCTTGGTGAAAGAAAAACCCACATATTTTGTGATGAGAAATTCCTGAGTGGGAGAGTAAAGGAGAAACCTAGCAGGTAGACTAAGGATTTCTTCCCTAAGCAATACTCCAATCTACCTTTCTCTATCAACTGCACATTTTGTACCTTATAGAAAGAGATTCTCAGGTAGATTGTATATTCGTAATTTTGATCCCTAGTTGTCAGGCCCATGTGTCAAATGAAATCCTTAAGAAAATATCCGATAGTTAATTCTACATTCTTGCCTCACCACCTGGACTGTAAACTTCTGGAGAGCAGAAGTCAACCCTCCTGATTTACACCTAGCATTTCACACACTCAGTATATCTTGGGGCATAACTGAATGCTATAAGAAATCCTTTTTGAAAATATTCTTAAGTATTCCAAACATCTCTAAATCTTTTAGGACAGAAGAAATGGGAGGGTTACAGTCAAATGAGTTTTAAACATATGATGCAAGATATACTAAAAGAACAAGAAAAATAATCACTATTTTTGATATAAATAATGGAAGTAAATTAAATGAGGAAAAAAGTACTTTGTTTCAAGATGGAAACATCTGGAAATACTATACTAATTTAATCAGCAAAGGATTTATGGTACCTGCTGAATAGAACATTAAGATAGATGTCCTGAGTTTTTCTAATACTGTACAACTGATATTTATCTCTGGCCTACCCTGTGCTAAACGCTGTTGTAGATGCACACGAGATGAAGAGACGCAGATGTGTACAAAATGGAGCATCTCTCTCCAAGGAGCGTCAAGTGCAGCAAGACCAGATTAAAGTAAGATACGGTGATCCCTTTCTTTGAGGGATATACAGACGCATTTCAGCCTGGAGGGAGAAAATGGACTGGAATAAGATTTTAGAAGAAGTCCATTCAAGCAGACTCTTGAAGAACAAATCAAGAAGACAAAAGGGAAAGAGATATTCTGAGCTACAGTGATAAACCATCCTTATTTGCCTGAGAATGAGGTGTTGCCTGAGATGGGGGAGACTTGCAGAGCTTAAACCAAGTAAGTTTTGGGAACACATTAGACATCCTAGTCTAAGCAGGAAGAATAACCTATATGAAAGGTAGAAGAAAATACGTATGTTGTGAGACCTAAAGAATTCCAGAGTTCTGGAGTGTACATAAAGGTAGGGAGCTAATCATTCTAAGTAGCATTATTTACCATACAAAAGAGTATGGAGTAGAGTTTTAAATCAATGGAGAATCATTGGTGTTTTGCTCAAAGGAGTGAAATGTTCCAATTTGTCTTTGGAAAGATCATTCTGGCTGCCCTGTGGAAGACAAGTTAGAAAGTTAAGACAAGAGAAAAGTAAACTGTTTAGGGAGCTGCTATATTAATTCATCTTTTTAAAAAAAGACAAAGAGGAATATGGTAGCTTTAACAAAAATATATGGTAGAAGATAAATTCAAGAGATATTAGGAGTTCAAAATAATAAAATTTAAATACTTATATTCAAGGTGGGACAAAAATAAGTATATACTTGTGAGTAAACCAAAGAGAGTTTATTCTTATATTATTATTAATAATATATTATTTTCCACATGAACAACTGTAAACTTACTTTTGCCCCAACCTGTATGAAAGATCAGTAATGACTGCCATGTTTATGGTTTAGTAGCTAAACAGATGGCAGTTTCATTCATCAAGAATGGAAATACTAAGGACTTCCAGCCAAGATGGAGACGTAGGTAGACACACTGTGCCTCCTTGCACAACCAAAAGAGGGACAACAACAATTTAAAAACAAAAAATAACCAGAACTGACAGAAGATCAAACTGTATGGAAGTCAGACAACCAAGGAGTTAAAGAAGATACGTTCATCCAGACCGGTAGGCAGGGCAGAGCCAGGCGGAGAGGGCTCCGGGCAAGGCAGCGGTTTGTGGAGTGGAGCTGGGCAGGCAACAGTGCAGCTGGCCAACGAGACCGAGACTGGCAGACCCGGACCCAGAGGGAGCGGGCAGTCCGCATTCGAGTGTGGATAAAGGAACAGTTGGGGAGCAAGACAGACCGCACAGCGCAGGGCTCCAGTTCGGGGAAATAAAGACTCAAACCACGGATTGAAAACACCTGTGGGAGTTGAGGCAGCAGCAGAATGAACTCCCAGCCTCACAGGAGAGTTCACTGGAGAGACCCACAGGGTCCTAGAATGGACACAAGCCCACCCATCTGGGAATCAGCATAGACAGGCCCAATTTGCTTATGGGTAGTGGTGGAAGTTACTGAAAGCCAGCAGAGAGCAGAGCAAGTGCCATTGTTCCCTCTCAGACCCCTTTCCCACAGATGCAGCAACGGGGAGCCCTGGTGAACACCTAAGGCTCCACCCCTTATATGTAACAGGTACACGGAGAAAAAAAAATGGCCCAAATGAAAGAACAGATCAAAACTCTAGAAAAAATACAACTAAGCCATGAAGAGATAGCCAACCTATCAGATTCACAGTTCAAAACACTGGTAATCATGATGTTCACAGAATTGGTTGAATTTGGTCACAAATTAGATGAAAAAATGAAGGCTATGCTAAGTGAAATAAGGGGAAATGTACAGGGAACCAATAGTGATGGGAAGGACCTGGGACTCAAATCAACGGTGTGGACCAGAAGGAAGAAAGAAACATTCAACCAGAACAGAATGAAGAAACAAGAATTCAAAAACATGAGGAGAGACTTAGGAACCTCCAGGACACCTTTAAATGTTCCAACATCTGAATTATAGGGGTACCAGAAGGAGAAGAGGAAGAGCAACCAATTGAAAACTTATTTGAACAAATAATAGAGGAGAACGTCCCCAATCTGGCAAAGGAAATAGACTTCCAGGAAGTCCAGGAAGCTCAGAGAGTCCCAAAGAAGTTGGACCCAAAGAGGAACACACCAAGGCACATCATAATAACATTACCCAAGATTAAAAATAAGGAGAGAATCTTAGAAGCAGCAAGAGAAAAGTAGACAGTTAACTACAAAGGAATTCCCATAAGACTGCCAGCTGATTTCTCAAAAGAGATCTTTCAGGAAAGAAGGGGCTGGAAAGAAGTATACCAAGTCATGAAAGGCAAGGACCTACATCCAAGAATACTCTATCCAGCAAAGCTATCATTTAGAATGGAAGGGCAGATAAAGTGCTTCTCAGATAAAGTCAAGTTCAAGGAGTTCATCACCACCCTGCCTTTATTATATGAAATGTTAAAGGGATTTATATAAGGCATGGAGGGTTATCAACAGGGGAGTAGGGATGGAGAGAGTGGGAAAAGGTACAGAGAATAAGTAGCATAAATGGTAGGTAGAAAACAGACAGGGGGGAGGTTAAGAATTGTATAGGAAACGTAGAAGCCAAAGAACTTACATGTATGACCCATGGACAAGAACGAAAGGGAGAGAATGTGGATGGGGCAGAAGGGAATAAAGGGGGGAATGGGACAACTGTAATAGCATAATCAATAAAATATATTTTTTAAAAAAAGAATGGAAATATTAAAGAATAGGCTTTGAGGTGGCGACACCTGGGTGAGGAAATGTCATGAATTCTGTTTGATTTGTTGAGTGTAGGACTCCCATAAATGATGCTAATCAGAGCAACAGGTGAATATTTTCAATATAGTTCTTGTACCCATGACTGAGCTTTAAGATAGAGACAAATGGAACCTCTAAGCTGGAGTGGTGTCAAGGAACAAAGGCAGAGAAGAATATCAAGAAGGAAGTGATTGGTCAGTTTCAAAAGCTGCAGAGACATTAAAAAAATAAGCCTAAAATGTGTCCAGAGATCTCAATGATTTTAGAGTAGAGACTTTTCCAGAGCAGGCATGGTGTGGAGATGATGACTAAAGCTTTGTGATGGTGAGTAAAAATGTCAGAAAGTAGAGAAAGAAATTATGAGCTTAAACAATGCACTTGGCTCCAAGCTCAAGAAAGTCACATTCTGTTGAAAAATAAGAGTCACCTAGATTCTGCCAACAAGCATCACTTTTTAAGCATCTGCCTATCAACACTCTCTGTAATATATTTAGCTGTACAACTCTGCAACCAGTAGAATGTGTTTAATGATAGGGCCCTCCCCTCAAAAACCTACCCATTTTTGATTGTATAAATAAGTCAAGATTATGGTTAGTTGAGTATTCAACTTTGCTAAGAAGCTAGCATTGCTTATTTGTATCCAAGGCAGTGAGAACTGTTTTCTACTATTGAAAACAGTCCATGAACAGCTTGAGAGGCAAAAATGAATTTTCCAAGTGATTATTCATCTTAAATTTATCAAAATTTCACAGCACAACAAACTCCTTGAGTTCTAGTTAAAAAACTATCTGGACTCTGTACAAATGGAAGCCATTGCACTTTATTTCTAGAGATGGCAGCTCCGAGTATCAAATGGGATTGGTTTTCTCCAACCTGAGTCACCAGAATTATACTTTTGTAAACTGTCTCCAAGTCTGCCCTTATTGTTAGAATGCAGATGTCTGAATAGCCTAGGGTATGCCTCAATGACAAACAACCCCAATTTTTCAATGACTTAAACAAGAAAGATTCATTTCTTACTCATGTCTATGGTAAGTCAATGGGGTTCTGCTCATTTAGTCATTCAGAAACCCAAACTTGAAGAACACCCATTTTAAACATCACAAAGTAAAAGGGGGATCTAGTGAGCTTTGCACTCAGCCATAGTAGAAAATGTTACCTTTGATCATACATATTTAGCTAGAACTAGTCCCATGGTCCAAATCCAGACATAAAAGGACTATGGGATCATAGAATTCAATCCTATCTTGAGCCCAAAAGGTGAATAGACAGATATGTTCAGAGAATTTTGTTAATGATTACCACACAAATTATACTAATTAGACATGCATCTTTCCATAAGGTAGGTATGTGTGTGTATGCATGTGTGTGCCTGTATAAATAGCAATGAGAATTGTACGATAGATTTTCAAGTTTTATAAGACTACTGGGTATGGACCACCTTTGAATCATTGTTTCTATTTCACCAGATTAACATCCTACTTTATTTATCTGCTTAGATGCCCTAATCAAACCAGAAACCCTCAAGAAATCCAGGGCAGATTTTTAAATAAATATCCCTCTAAATGGGGTTATTTGCACACAACACACACACACACAATCATGCCCAAAGAGACATCATGTCTTTTTAAATTATGTAACAGAAAAATAAAATTACTTTCTATAAGAGTAATTGGACATTTGATGTTCAGGAGATACAATTTCCATATTTCACTGGCAAATGAGTACCCCTCTTTGACAAAGGAATAATCAAGGTTTAATTTTCACTTGGGCAGAGAGATAGGGAAAGGGAATGTTCTCATGGATTGCTACTGCAACAAGCCTTCTCCCTGAACAGTTCCCTCCAGCTGCATTTTTAATTGACTGGCTCCTTGCCAGACATCTCAGATTATTTAGCGAAGAAGTAGAAGAAATGCAATGTTTTGACCTTGACCTTATAGTAAGAATTCCTTTACATTTTTCTTCTCCTACACCTGTTTTTTCCCAAAGCCAGGCAAGCTTTCCTTTTCTGCAGATATTTCTTCAATAAATTCAGAATCTTTGGCTGACTACAAACTAATTGTAAAATGAAATTATTAATGGCACATTTGGAAATTTTTTCGTATGCTCAGACCAGTATTTGTTTGCATATAACAGTTTTTCTTTGTAACTCCTTCCAGTATCTCTCATTCACACATTTTGCTCTCTTATCCCATTCACAATTATTTTTCAAACAACTAAGTCTGATCAATAGTTCCATGAAAACATTGGTTTTCTCTTTACTAATTTATTCAGAGCCAATAAGTATGAAGCAACTCTTTTCTAGAAAAACCTGCCTTTTAGAACAAAGCTTTCTTTCTGCATTTTTCCCTTCTAAATCAGGACACTGCTCTGAGCATCTCAAGGGAACACGTTGCTAGAGTTAGTTTTCCCTCTGCTTTTGAACTTGTAAACTGAATCAGCTCTCACCTGAGCTGCCCATTTGGTTCTAAGTGCATGTGGTACTTGGATTCTTGTGGATTCAGGCATGGTCTAAATTTTTAGAAATCTCTCAAGCTAACATTAAATAAATGATTTTAATTAACCAGGTTACTCTTCTGAAGGGTGGACTTGTTTTCAAATTAAAGGAAAATGGCCGAAGTTAATCCCGGACCCAACATTAAATGTTAAATAGGTTTGTCCTCCGTGTGCATTCATTATCATGCTGATGCTAATAAAGCCCAACCTTCAAGGCCCTCACGCACCCAAGGCCTAGAGAAAATTCCCAACATTGCTGTACTAATAACATGTATTCTTTTTCTTAAAGAGGGTCCCAAGACCATATAAGCTTCAAGTCCCACAAAATCTGGACCTACCCCTTTATATACTATTAAAATAGATGCAATTCCCTCTTGGTGTATGGTAACACATATAAAAAGAAATAGTCAAAGAGAGAGAGAGGTCCTTCTGGATTTTAAAAGAATATTATCTAAAATTACCAAAATTATGGATTCCCCAATACCTGAAAATAAGATGATCAAATGAACAACCCTAAATGCTAACAGAGTAAAATGTTTTAAAGAATTAATACAAGATTTTAAAGAACCAGGCATGGAAACTGGTACAACGAAAATGATTATATGTATAGATACACTGAATTTCCTTATATTGCTTTTAATGTGAGTGTGCTTTTTAAGAGGCACATTTCCCCTTCTTTTTTCCCTCCTTTGAAGTTGACTGTAAGGATTGCAAGAGCTCCTGAAACAGTCCATTGGACAGCAAGGCCCCGTCAGGACCAGACTAGCAAAGCAGCAGGAGCAGTTCAGTGAAATCACAGACAGAATTTCCGCAAGGAACTCAACGCTTGTGCAGGGGTGATCTCTAACACAGTGCTTCCTGATCTGGAGGGGGTCAGAGTCTCTCTTTGAGACTCTCATGCACACTGTGAATGTTCCATCCAGTAAAAATGTGTAATCATATTTTTGCATATGAATTCAGGGGGTTCTCGGACCTGAGTTCATGGGAACTTAGCTAACAAACCTTTGATTTATCATGTAGAGATTATATATCATATCATTCCTCAGTTCCAGTGGAAGCGGTATCTAGCAGCTATAACAAAATTTTGGTTATTTATTATATGTGAAAGATATACTTTTCCCCTAAATAACCTTCATATTACTCACTGCAAACAATCTGACATGTGGCTATGACCCAGACATTCAATTTAATTTATTTGTTTACTTACATAAGAGCAATAATCTCTTTTATTTTGATTTTAAGAGGTGAGCTCTGTAACGTAAGTGAGCTTAAAAGAAAGAGAAGCGGGCAAGGGAGGCAAAGGATGTACTAGGACGCACACTGCTCAGAGACGGAAGGAAACACAAGGCACCGAGACCAGCCTGCCTTATCAAACTTCTCTCTCTGATGTTTGTGTTGGGATCTCTGTGGTGAATGAAACTTTGAAGTTTTCATGAATACTGGAGGTAAGAAAAGACAGAACAAAGAGCTCAATTAACTAAATAATTTAATTCTTTGTCAGAACTTCATTTCCCCTCTTACTGGGACTTTAATCCCCTTCCCCACCTCATCAGTGAGCGCTGAGTACCCACGCCCTGGAATTAGTCCATACGCTTTCAGGAGGCATCCACGGAGCCTTCTTCCCACAGCTGGCACACCACGCCTCCTCCCCAGGGGTTTGCTTGGTTTCTATCCTGATGGAGCCCAAGTGCTTCTGCTGCTGGATAGAGGCTGACCTTATTCTCTCACCCTGCCCTCCTGTTCTCATGATTTTTTAAAAGTATTTCTTCCCTTGACTTAATGTACAATAATTATGTTCTCTCAGCTCCTGCCAAGGTAGCCGTTCCTTGCTTTTGATTCCAGCTTCATGTTGTTCCCTATTCCCTAAACACCTGCTTGCTTGCAGCCCAGCTCCTTGTCTGCCTCCCAGTGGTACCAACGTGTGGTCCCATTCACACAACCAGGGGCACACGTTCACTCATCCTCACAACCAGCTACACCCAGGCCCCCAATTTCACACAATCACTCACATTTAGTCCAGACCATCACAATCACTAGCCCCGCTTATGCTGGCTCACACCATCATCCATGGCAGTCCCACCCACTCACAGTCCTCCTCTATCTCATAGAATCCTACTCACACTCCTTCACATTCACAACCAGTTACCCCAGGGACTTCCGTCAAGTCCTGTTCAGTTTCATTCAGCCCCACCCTGCACACTCACTCATAGTCACAGTCACACACACATTCAGTCCCCCTCTCTCATAAACTCACAATCCCTCCCACTCAGGCACAGAGCCACATTCATACTCAGTGCCACTTACACTGTTCTGGTTCACACACCCAGTCAATAACCAGTCACTCAAAATTCCAGGCTCATTCCTGGTCACACTCAGTCACATTCACACCTAGTCACACTCTGTCCTAATAACCCTCAGTCATTCGCTGTCACACTCACTCACCTCACTGACAGAGTCCTGCTCCTCTGTATTTGCTCACAGTGGCTCTACCCCAGCACTCACATAGACTCCTCGTCTCACGTACAAGTTGACTGAGTGTGTCTGGCTCCACAAACAAAATACCACAAATAACGAACATTGACTTCTCACAGTTCTGGAAGCTGGAAGTCCAAGCTCAAGAGCCCCCTTCCTGATTCATAAAAGGTGTCTTTTGTTGTGTCTTCACATGGTACAAGGGGCCAGGGAGGTCTCTGGAGCCCTACTAACCCAAATCACAAGGGATTAATCACCTAAAAGTTCCACCTCCTGATATCATCACGTTGAACACTGAAGGTTAGATTTCAACATATGAATTTTGTTTTCTATGTGATGCAAAAATCTCATATAGGATCTTGGAAAGTGATCATCTGCCCTTTTTATTTATAGAACTCAAAACTCAATGTGTTCTAATTAATAAAGTTTAAAAAACACATAAGAACCTACTGTGTGCCACTATGTGCCAATGTTGATGGTGAATGTGAAGTTAAAAGTCCTCTTCTCATGAAGATTCCATTCCAGTAAGGGCAGGGAAACAGAAAGAAAAAGAAGCACAGAAAAGAAAGTAATTCCGGGTCATGATAACTGCTCAGAACGGAGGTTGGGAGATGATGATCTTGGAGAAAGTGACATAGAGGATGAAAACCGAGAAGTCACATGAAATGTCCTGGAAGGAAGGGCCAAGGCAAAGGTGGCAGCCTTGAGAAGGGAATGAGGTTGGCATGTCAAAGTGAAGGGGTGCCAGAAAGCCACCGAGCTAGTCTCCACTGGAGTGTTAAAAATGGGGGATGCACTTTTGATTGTCACATGATAGCTTGGGGTGTTGCTACTATTTCATGAATAGAAACCAAGGATGCTAAATACATGGCACTATTTGAAACAGTCCTGCTCCGGAAAGAATATTCCCATTCAAAATACCACTGACAGAGAATAGTGAGTAAAGGGAAACTGATCAAGGGAGAGTCAGAGAGCTAGACAGAGGGCACATGAGACACAGCTTCAGGGCCACAACTGAGACTGAAGAAGCACAACAGAAGTCATTAAGCACCCTATAAGCAGGAAAATATTTCCAAAAGTCCTAGAGATAGAAAGCATAATGCCTTCATACAACATTCTGTTCCACCATAGGATCCTGATTTAGAGGACCCTCTTTATACTTGACTCTAACCCTTTGTAACTGCACTTAAATTCCTACTACCACAAAAGGAAGACTCAGAAAATGTTCCCTCTGAATCTCCACCTCCAGATCCCATTATACCATGATGTGGGACCACTTCTATACTCAGAGGGAATTCCACAACTCATAGGTCCACATCACACGTGAAAATGAAATATGTTTCTCCCTTTCCCTTGTTGTTCCCCCTTTATCCTTATTCCTAGTTCTTCGTAGTAACTCACCGCTAGGACTCAATCCCCATATTCTATTCCAAATGAGTACTTCTACCTGGACAGAGGGCCTTCCATTGACAACTGCCAGGAACGCTCATTCTTTCAAGACAACGCCACTTGGTTTTTGCCCATACTTTCAGCACTTGAGTCCTGCCCATGAACCCTGGGCTCACAGCAGATGTTCTATTACTTCCAACCAGACTTTCCTAATGCCCACCATATGGCTACCTGGCTGCGTATCCATGCATGGTCTTGTTACCAGACATGTCTGTGTTCATACTGTGCCCATCTGCTGAGATATCCACAAGGCAAGCAGGCCACTACAGCAAGAGCAGTTACTTGGGAGGCAAATCACTGCTGGGTATAAATGCTGATAGCATAGTTATACTAACTGTGGAATTCTTTACAATCTCTTAGAGCCTCAGTTTCCTAAAGCAGTGATGATGGGGATGCTAATCATGGCAATTAATAAGGAATAAGTATAATAAGTAAATGAACATGACAGTGGCATTCAAATGCAGCTATTGCTATCATCTTTATTTAGAGTCATTGCTAGACTCTCCTAATAAAGACTGAAGTTTACACCTATCACCAGGCACAGTGGACCTGCACCCTCGCTGTCCTGTTTCCTCCCTAAATCTCTGCTCCGGGCTCTTGAGTGTGCAGATTTACAGGTTTCGGTCTTTTGTCATTGAAGAACCGAGCTAGAGGCATGACCCTGAATCAGTCTAGCTTTTGAGTTAAGTCACAAAAGACTATTGAGCAGGAAGGTGTGGGTGTACACAGGAAGAAGTATACGTGTGGAGGTATTCTTGGAATGCTGAAAAGGTAGGGCAATGCTGAGGCTAAAGCTAAGGGAGCATTGAGACAGGAGAAAATAGCAGAGAGTGGGAAGGGAGAACAAAGGAACACTTATCCTCAATTACCCTGACAGTTCTGGGCTTGGCCCACATGAGCAGGATCTTTGTTTAGAATTTCATTTTGCTCTGGCTGTAGAGGCCTCTTCTGGTGGGACTGTCAGGAATTTTATAACCCATCATCCCACTCCTCTCCCTCCTGTGGTTTTAACTGATGGGGAGGAAGGGAACTACTCAGTAAAATTAGGCCCCTTCCATACAACACAGCTGCTTTTCTTCATAGAGGTTTCCTTTTGACAAGTAATACATGTTGCTTTCAATTAGTACAGGCTGTTGCTGGGGGAGGGGCGGGGGAGAAAAGCATTGGAGACGAGATTGCTTGGGAGTGCTCTAAAGCTGTTGTTGAAACAGGTGGTCTGAAGAACTGCTGACTTGAAACTGGGCCACAGCTGCTTTCAGCTGGCTTGTCTGATGCAGAAACCTCACCGAACCTGGACCAGGCGTCACGCAGGTGCACCAAGTAAACAGCTGTCTCTATTTTAATTAGGGGAAGGACATTTTCACAGATTTGAAAAATAATAGTATGAGAATCAGAGTGCAATGGGACGGTTTGATTCCATTCCATTTTACTGTTTACTATAAACAGTTAATAACAACACACTGAGTGTATTACCATGATTCTTTAGATTTTCGCCTATGTGGCTAACCAGTGCTTCTGAGATTTTAACATGCACAAAAATCATTTGGGAACATATTAAATGTCAGATTTGGATTCAGTAGGCTTTGGGTCTGCCTGAGATTCTGCATTTCTAACAAGTTCCAGGCGATGCCAAGTCTGCTGATCCACAGATGACACTCTGAGTAGCAAGACTGTCAACTACACAGCACTGCAGAGTATTAAGATTGGTCAAAACAGGCATCAAATGTTAGAAATGGTCTCTCGGTGGGAAATGGAGCTAAACTACATATTGATGAAAGAAATTGAATAACTAAAGAAGTCATTAATATTAATGATTTAAAATTTCTCTTTTGACCTCTTAGACTTTTAATCATATACTGTGGGCTTAAAAGTACCCATTACAATTATATCAGAAATGGCTTAGGGTATGAATATTTCAATTTCTGAGAAATTTACAGCTTTTTATCATTACTTTGACCATACAATCAAGTTACCAAGGCATCCTTAAATTATTGAATTCAGCAATTCAACAATATGCAAAGTTTTAGAAAGGCTTTTCCTCCACTTTGGCAAAATGTGTAATTCTGGGGCATTCTATAAGTCAGTAGAAATTGAAGCAAGTATCAGTTGGGAATGCCTCACATAGAGAAAATTGGGTGCTAAGAAAGAATGCAAAGATGATTCATTGAATGTGCCATAAATGATAGAAAAATATAATTGGAAATATTAAATCAATGTGTTTTTCATTTTCTCCCTGTCACCCAATAACAATTGCATCATCATGCTCCAAAAAAGAGAAGGTGAAAGCAGGAAGTTCCTATGGGTCAGGAGGAGGAGCCTGGGCAGTGTGGGGAACGACTGTCCTGGGGAGTCTGTGAGAGACAGAATGGAACAGAGCAAATGTGTGCCCTACCCTCCCTTTCAGCCCATGCGGGAGCTATGGTAAAAAGATAGAAGGTCAAGGTGAAAGTCAGCGTGTTTGGCCCCATTTCCATCTGAGATAGTGAGGCAATGGTTTAACCAGCCATGCTCAGATCAGCAGGGGGGCAGCCAGTCCAGGGAAGAGGTGGTACATCATTGTCCATCATGGATAGAAGGCCTGCACCTGTCTGGAGGCTTCCTGGGCTCCTGAGAGGTTGGGGTTTCTGCGTGCACTGCGGAGGGATGCAGAAGGGAGCTGACAATGATGGCTGTCGAAAGAGGGATCTGCTACAATGGTCTATTGGCCCAGAGACTGGAGGCAGCAGGAAAAACCAGAGTAGGGAGTCAAATCAGTTGTAAGATTTCATGGAGGCCCATAGAGGCATCAAAGGCAAGGGGATCCTAAGTGCTCAGGAAATCCTCGGGAACACAACTGAACCAGATCAAAGAGACCTCAACTTGATCTGAGCTGACATTAGTGACAGGTGAGGAAAATTGCAGTACCAGGACCCAGCCACGGCTCCTGGGGCCCCCACAATTCTTCCTTGACACCATCAGGCCATCTCCAGCTCCACACACCCCAATACCATTCTGGAAAGAAATCCTGAGGGGGACATGAAAACCTAAAAGATGAAGACTTGATCTAAAAGACTGAGTTAACTGATGAGTCAGTATAAATTACTGGCTTAAAATGACTAGATTTAGGTGTTTTATTTCCATCCTTTCACTACCTAGATAGAAGGGAGCTTTTTGTTTTGTTTTGTTGTTTAATTTTATTTATGTATTTTTAGAGAAAGGGAAAGAGAGGGAGACAAACATCGATGTGAGACAGAAACATAAACCGGGGACCAACCTGGAATCCAGGCAAGTGCCCTGACCTAGAATCGAACCTGGGACCTTTCGCTTTGCTGGATGATGCCCAACCAACTGAGCCATACCGGCTCAGAAGAAAGTTCCTAAAGAAGATCAAATCTACAGAACATACAGCTATTAGTCTTTTGCGCAGCTCAGTGTGGTTCAGTTTAATGCACAATCGTGCTTCACCCATAATGAATTACTGAATTCAGTCAACCAGCTATCTCATTTGGAGGTGGAAACATCAAGTTTTGCATCTCCATTCTACTATTGTTCCTCCTCCAGCTCTGCTTATCTGTGAGCCAAGCTCCAACCACACCCTCTGCTGCTAATTGTCAGGAACCCTTACCACCATAGCCTGACACCTGGGGGTGGGCCCCACACCTGTGCCCGTCCCATCTGAGGCCACTCCAGGATCCTGGCTTTGAAAGTCTGTGGGACTTAATTTCCTGAGTGTGTTCAGGGAACAGAATCAAAAGAGCAGAAGCTTTGGAAAGACTCTGTTGAATTCTGCTCTGAGCCTTTATCACTCATCTGGCCATGGGCAAGCTACTTTCCTTCCTAAGCCTTCTTCCGTAAAGTGGAGTTACTAATACCTACTTTTGGGGCTATCATAAGGATTAACAACAGATCAGTAAATGAGGGTCATATTATTCCAGGTCCTTTCACTGTGCCCAACATCCTGTAACAGTCTGTGTTCAACTGGACCATGGAGCTCTCTCTATTCCAGGTGTTACCAGCTTCCCATACGTTGTCCTTCCTCCAGAATAGCTGGCATGGATGCTCTGCTGCCACCTAGACTCCCTTCGGGACTGAAGAATATTTCTCCCCGTGGATGGCAGACACTATCAGCTTTTTATGGGACTTACCTCAGCCAAAGCCATATCCTCTTCCCAGAGGAGCAGCCTTGTATCCAAAAACTGGTGGATGCAGGGAGATAAAGGGCAGCTCACTGGCCCAAACCAGGGAACCTGAAAGGTCACCCCGGCCTCAGAGCAGGGCTGGCACAGGGGGGCTCTGTGGTCACTGCACCATGGCCCAGCTCTCCCCTCAGCCCAGACCTGCTTCCTTACCATTTCGCTATAAATACTGACCCCAAGAGCCCTCCCTCATAAACATCCTGCATGCCAAACACTGGCTCAGAGTTGGCCTCCCAACCCATCTGGTGATAATAAGTTACCACCTTCCCTGCTCAAAACCATTCACCTCTATTACTGTTGACACTGTTCATTTGTCCTAACACAGAATTTGGTAGAATAAACACTCATAACCCTCGGCCACTATTTTTGCACCACTGCTGCATGTCTTAGCCACGTAATCAATTGGTCCCAGTCCTTCCTTCCTGAGGGTCTTTCTTGCCCGCCAGCCAAGCACACCCCATCGAGGCCACGACGTAAACAGAGGCTTCAGCGCAGTTGCCATGCTAGGGTGGCGGCTAACACAGACAGAGCCTTTAGCCTTCCCTTGGTCTGGAACAAAATTTAGAAATACTCCAAAGAGGCTTTCACATCATTGTCTCTATGTGAATAAACAATGTCTAGCTGTAGGAAATTGTCAGTTCCTCCACAGACTAAGCACCTGCTCATAGTATTGCCTTGCTGTATACAAATGGACCATTTTAGGACATGAAGAGAACAAATATGCTCTAGAAACTGCAGCACAAGCCGTGCCCAAATTGCAGACAGGTTGTATTCCCCAAGCTGATCTGAAAATTGGTTACTCAAAACTAAGAATGCATTATCCCAGAAGCAGCATCGTAAATTATGGCCAACTTCACAGTGTCATCCACAAAGCCCTAGTAAACTAGCAACATAATTAAAATGACACTGCCCTTAATAACGGACTGTTCTTTATGAGGAATATACCCTTCACAGGGCATAAGAAGGAAACCATGTGGCACCAGGAACACATATCTCTCTCAGTCGGTTATACTCCTCTCTGCCCCGCATTTGCTGTTATCGCCCATTTTCAAGATGGCAACCAGGTCAGGCAATAAATCGGGCCCTCCTCATCCCTCCCCTCTAGAACTTGAACTTAAATACAATGTCAACTTGATGATCTCTGGCTTCTAGTGGATTTATAAGCAAAAGACAGAGGCTTCAGGAGTGTTTATTGATTCCTGGGCCACAGGGAGAACCTTCTCTGGCACAGCATTATAGATTTGTGGTTTGAGAGTCCCAATATATTGGCAAAAGAATAAATCCCAAAGGAATGTCATCATTTGCTATGAATAAGCCTAACAAAAAGTGGTTGCGGCCAGGAGGTCTAAACTTTGGCTTTTATATATCTCCCGACAATTTTACTTTGTTACATAAATGAAAAAAATCCTTCTAAAATGATATCTTTACAAGACTTCCTGAAGAAAAATAAGTATATCTGTAGTCTAATGCATCATTTTTCAAAAATTAATCCTTTGATCAACAGCATCCACACCACATGCAAACTTGTTAGACATGCTGATTTTGGATATCACCCCAGGCCTATTAATGAAAAACTCTGAGATTGGGACAAGTTCTCCAGGTTATTCTATGAACACCAAATTTTGAGAACAACTCAACTTAATGATTTTGAAAAAAATTGACGCAAGAAAACCAAGATTAATTCAAAATTTGCAACCTTATGAAGTTGAAGGTAATAAGGACTAACTAATACCAGAGAGGTTATTTGTAAATTTATAGAAAATGTATAAACAAAATGCTATAGGGGAACAAAGAAAAGCATTTTAGGGGAAGAAATCGAAAAACGTTTTGAGGCAACATGAGAGTCGGGTCTTAAAAGACAGGTCGATACATTAATAGAGGAAACAATGTTGTGCGTAGGGAATGGAGGGCACCATGGAATCAGTGGGGGGCAAAGTGTCCCAGGAGAGGAAACAAAATGAGCAAAAGCCAGAGTGCACAAATGCATCATGCAAAGCTTCCTCCACCTTTTGTCATAAATAGGGTATCACCGTGATCATGCAATTCTCCTCAACTCCTAGGGCAGCTGGGTGAAGACTGGAGCAGCTAGAGGCCCAGGCTGATGACCCCTGTCATAAGTAGTTATGTGACTTACTAAGGCATTCCTCTCTGTACCAAGACACCACAGAGCTTGTCGAACAATCAAGATGAATGCAGAGTTTAGGGCAGGCACTGTGTAGATGAGGTGAAAAGACAGGGGGTTTTTGGGTGCCATACTCAGTAGACTGGATCTTACTCAGAACACAATAGTGGTTCAGGGAGATAAAAAGACAGCATTTGCCTTGGGTTTTAAAATTATTCTCACACAATATATAGATTGGTTTAGATTGAAAACAGATGGAGTCAGGCAAATAGGTTAAGATGTTATCAAATTAGGACAGACAGAAAGTATTAAGAGCCCAAACTGTGGAACAGAAAAGGAAGGGAGAGAGGTACAGTATAATTAACTCAATTCATTAATATCTGATTGTCTGAGATATACAAGATACATATTGACACTTTAGAGAGAAGAAAAAATGAAGACTCCCCTTTATAATAAAATCTGTTACACAGAGCTATAAATAAATTATAACTGATAAAATAATTAATTAAGAAGAAGCCCCAGCTGGTGTGGCTCAGTGGATTGAGTGCCACCCTGTGAATCAAAGGGATGCCAGTTTGATTCCCACTCAGAGTTCATGCCTGGGCTGTGGGCCAGGCCCCCGGTAGGGTGCGTGAAAGAGGCAACCACATGTAGATGTTTCTCTCCCTCTCTTTCTCCCTCCTTTCTCCTCTCTCTAAAAATAAATAAATGAAATATGTTTTTAAAAAAGAGGAAGAAGCATAAAGTGTTATGGATATTTAAGTGATTGCAAGTTAACTTTTATATGGAAAAATCAGGAGTTATTTCATGGAAAAAGTATTGGTGTAGCCATGAGCCTTCAATGATGAAGTGTTGGCAAAGGAGGTTTAGATAAGAGCATTCTAGGTATTGAAACAAAATGGTGTTTTTTTTTTTTTTTAAAAAAAAAAGCTTGTAGAGAGTTAATAATGCAATATATTTGAAAAAGGAGAAAAATGAGCTTATAGTCATTACTTAAATGCAAATCAAAACCACAATGAGATACTACTTCACTCATAAAGATGGCTATGATTTTTTAAAATTACAAGTTTGGCAAGAATAGAGAAAAATGTCAGAACCCTTATATGCTGCCAGTGGTGAAAAGAGTACAGCTCTTCGGAAAACAGTTTGACAATTCCTCAAAAAGTTAAACAGAAAGCTACCATACGATCCAGCAGTTCTACCAGGCACATAATCAAGAGGCTTAAAACATGTTCATATAAAAACCCGTACAATGTTCAGAGCGGCAAAAAGCCAAAAAGTAGAAACGACCCAAATATCCATGAACTGATAAATAACTACAGTACAGAATACCCATTATTCCATTGAATGGAGTATTATAAATCTACAAAAAGGAAAGAAGTATGATGCATATTATATATTATATATAACACAGATGAGCCTTGAAAACATTACGCTAAGTGAAAGCAGTCAGATAGAAAAGGCCATGTATTTTGTGAAATATCCAGAACAGGCAAGTCCACAGAGACAGGAAGTAGATGAGCAGCTGCCGCGGGCTGGCGGGAGGGGAACAGAGAGTTAATGCTAATGACTATAGGATTTCTTTCTGGCATAATATAAATGTTCTGGAATTTGATCATGGTTATGGTTGCAGAACCTTGTGAATAAACTAAAAATCATTAACTGTGCACTTCAAAAGGGTGAATTTTAGGGTATGTGAATTACATATCAATTTTGAAAAATAAGGAAGGAGAGGAGGGAGAAACAGAGAGGGGGAGGGAAAACACCGGATGATGCCTATGGTGTGGGCCCCAGGTCAGATAAAACCCAACTGTAATTAGATCAGTTTTAACTGTTGTCAATCTGAAAAATAAACCATCGTCTTTTCCATGTGTTCTGAGGTTAAGGACCATAATTAACTTGCACGAGGTCACGAAGCTAAGCTACACGGTTGTGAAGCTGGGATGCATTCTAATTACAAAGACAGTTATTAGACAAGATAGTTGTTGTCCACACGAATGGAAGGAGCTAGAGAAGAATACTAAAAATAGTGAAGGTGTGCATGTTCATATGAGAAATAAGGATGAGAAATACCCTTGGGCTATAGGGTGTATCTAAAAATAAGAGTGATCAACAAAATCAGTTTTATCTAGGGTAGTCATAGGTAATGAATATCTCTTTTGTGACCATGTATTCCTAAAAGTGAACAGGTAAGAAAATATTGAGTATAGTACTCAGAAACTGAAATAATGCTCTATACATGGAAAAAAGGGGTGAAAGCGGGGGAGACTTCCTAACCCTATGGTATAGCCCACCCAGTTGAAAGAATCCTGCATACTACGATTCAGTAGCTAGCTATCTGAATCCAGACATGGCTTTGAGGCTGTCTGGGTTCACGTCTCATAAGACTAGTAGACCAATTCCAATTTTGCCCCATACCTGACAGCTGCATTAAAAACACATTCTTGATTACAAAGGAATAAAAGAACAAAGTCATAAAAATGAATAAAAACAAAATTCATCAACGAACACACACACAGTTATCCAAAGGGACTCCATTCTGATGGAAAAGTCAATCATTTTTATTATTATATATAATGGAAAATGCATTATACAAAGATAATCTATATGCAATGGTGTTATGTTGACATTTGAAAGAAACAACTGTATTTTGTAAATAAAGACAATAATCAATTTTTCTATTTAGGAGAACTAGCAAGACTCATGTGACCCAGAAAAAAAAAACTTTAAAGTAAAAATGATAGAGAACATAATAAAGAACAAAACTTGTATTCAGAGTAAATGAAGGTAGAAGGATGAACAGACCCATTTGGGGAGAAAATGGTACAATGTTAACAAATCACAAAGACCAATTCGACTCCTATTTTTCTTCCATCTTCACCACTGAAATGAATGATACTGCTGAAACCTCTGTAAAACACTATCCAAAGAAAGAATCGTCTGTGATTGTTAAATAGAAATGGATATGTACATAATGAAATAAGAGCACATCTGAATGATGAAAGGTTATTCAGGTTAACACTATATGTCAAAGCATAAATACAGAATTCATAAAGTTTTTTCTGATTCTTTTCCCACCAAGATTAGTTTTGCCTACAGTAGAACTTCATATAAATGGAAACATACAGTGCGTCTTCTTTATGTAAGGCTTTCCCTCAGCTTAATGTTTCTGAGATTCGGCCATAGTTTTCTCTGTCTGTAGTTCACTCTTCTTTATTGCTAAGCCCTTTGGCATTACGGGAATATACCACCCCTTGATGAACCAACCCCTGAGCTATTTACAGATTTGGGCTGTCATATAGTTTTTAAATATCTCAAATGATGGAATATAAGCAAATTTCTTAAATGGATATAATGGTTCCAGAAACTATGAGGTTTAACTTTAACTTGGAAAAAAACTCAAAAATGACTCACACTATTGAGGTAAACAAGAAAAAAAAAAGATAATCAATAGAAACAACACGAAATACAGTCTTCTTAAAATAAATGTATAATGGTAATTTTTACTGGACTATAAGTCAGTATAATAATAATATCTTCTTTTAGAATTAACAAAACATTTTGACAGCCATAACACCAATTAGGGAGGGATAGCATCTTATAAGGAAGGCAGTAGCAGGGAGGCAATTGTTCCTATAAATTAGGGTAATTGCCAGAACTGAAATATATAGTGCATACTAGACAAGATGGCATAGACTCATTTCTCTTTGTTTGTGGCCACTAAGAACAAACATATACCCTATAAATAATGCAAGAGGCAACTAAAAGAGAACCCCAAGATGTGGAAATAAGATAGATTGACTGTGAAAAACAGGACTGGAGGAATATAGCTGTAGGGTTTCTTGCAATGTCTAACTCAACAGGGGAAGACAACATGGGCCTGGAGTTTTCTGACATCCAACCTACTAACAGAAGGCAATCCACATAGTCTCATTTTCCCCAGATCTATAGAAGTTCCAACACCACCACAGGTAAGCCCAGCAATAATGGCAGAGGAGATTGGTCGGAAACCTCACTAACAATAAAAGGTCAGAGAAAGCACTCTCCTCTGCTAGACCGGGACTACCCTGATCAGACAGCACTAGGAAGGGGGAATCCCACCACATCAAGTGGCCAGCTCAGGAAGCTTCTAGGTCCTCCCCGGCTAGAGAATCCCTTCCTCTAGGTGGCACCAACAGGGACAACAACAACTGCCTGGCCTAGGAAGTGCTTGTCTTCTTCAAGGGCCAGAGGCTCCTTTCTCCCAGCTAGAGGCACCAGGAAGCCTGGACTGGGGACATTCCTTGGAGCTTCAAGCAGCACCATCAGGAGCCCACAGAAGCCCAGGCAGCACCAGACATTAAATAAATAAAAACAGCACCACCAAAACTCTGAAAATGAAACTTCCACCAGAATTTTGTCACAACCCAAAATAGTAGGCCCGGACCTGCAGGTTAAACCTGAACAGGATGACTACTTTCTAAAATAAAGATTTAAATAGGGCCCAGAGTCTCCTAACATGATCATCAACATGTCCAGAATACAGTAAAAATAAAATTAAAAATTTCTCTTTCACAGCTTCAATAAGAAACAAATATCAGCTAACACAATCAATAAGGTGAATTAGTTGTTGGAAGAAGCTGACAATGGTTTTAAAGCAGCCATCATAAAAATACTTCAACTCCAGTTCTTTTAAAAAAGAGAGGAGTAAGGAGAAACTGAATATAAAGAACATAAAAATGTCCCGAAAATAGTGACTTGAAAAAACACTTCAACAGGAAATTATGAATTCCCTTGAAGAAAATGATAAATTAGAAATTAAATGGCACACTTCTAAATAATCCATAAGCCAAAGAAGACATCTCAAAGGAAATTTAAAATTACAAAGTATTAAATGAAAATGAGAATACAACAATTAACATATGTAGGATATAGCTAAAGTACTGCTAGGAGAAAAATTTATAGTACTAAATGTTTATATTAGGAAAGACAAAGGTCTCAAATTAAGAATGTAAGTTGTTTCTTCAAGAAACTGGAAAAAGAAGACCAAAATAGGCTCCTGAAGAGCAAAAAGGTGGTAAAGAGCACAAATATATAAACTTGAGAACAGAAAAACAATAGAGAAAATCAATCAGGAAAGAGAGCTACTAGCTCAAAAAAATGTTTTCAGATTTTATTTTTAAAGAGAGGGAATGGAGGGAAAAAGAGAAGCGAGAGAGAAACGTCCATCAGCCGCTTCTCACATGGTTCCCCGACCCGGGACCTCACACGAAACCCAGGGACGTGCCCTGACTGGGGTCAAATCGGCGATCTTTCCCTCTGCAGGGCAACACCCAACCGAGCCACACCAGTCAGGACAGTTCAAAACAATTTTTAATAAAATTTGTAAACCTCTAGCAAGACTGACAAAGATAAAAAAAAAAGAGGTAATACACAAATCCATAAATCCAATATAAAGAATGAAACACAGGATATCACAACAGATCCGGAAGCCCTCTAAACAATGAAAGGGGAATACTGCAAATTTTATACTCATATATTCAATAATTAAGATAAATTGTACCATTGCCATTTAAAAATATAAAGGAGTACTGCAAACAACTTTATGTTCATATATTCAGCAATTAAGATAAAATGTACCAATCCTTAAATACCACAAACTAACAAATCAATATGAAGGTGAAGCAGATAATCAGATGGCCATATAATCAATCAAGTACTTGAGCTCTCTTTCCAGCTGGTGACAAGACATGGCATCTCCCGGGACAACTGGCACAAGCAGGGCAAGAAAGGGCAAAAGCTGCTGCCAACACTAAGACTGGCCCCTGCCACATAAACACAGGCCACATGCAGGGAGGGAAGAACACATACTGTGCCTTTAAGCTGGACATGGGCAACTTCTCCTGGGGCTTGGAGTTTTGTACATGCAAAGCAAGGATTATTAGTGTTGTGTAAAATGCATCCAACCACAAACAGGTCCACACGAGACTCGAGTAAAGGACAGCACTGTGCTCATTGACAACACACCACACCAACAGTGGTTTGAGTTCCCCTAGGCACCGCCCTTGAGCAGAAAGAAGGGGGCCAAGCTGATTCTTTAGGAAGAAGAGACTTTAACAAACAAATGATCAAAGAAAATTCAGAAGAAATATGATGAAAGGAAAAAGAATGCCAATATCAGCCATCTTGCAGAAGAGCAGTTCCAGTAGGCAAGCTTATTGCATGCACTGGTCCCAGGCCAGGCCAACGTGACCAAGCAGATGACTGTGTGCTGGAGGGCAAGGAGGTAGAGTTCTTGCTGAGGGAGTTCTAACCCGGGAAAGAAGTGGAAGGGTCAAGTCAAGGAACATGTATAAAGGACTCATGGACCAGGACAACAGGAGGCAGGGAGAGTTGAGTATGGGAAGTGGTGGTGGGTAGGGCAGGAGAGAATAATGGGGGAAAAATGGGGACAACTATAATTAAACAATAAAAAAAAAGAAAATGGGCAAAGATGTGCACAGACATTTCAGTAAGAAGGATATACAGATGGCAATTAACATATGAAAAGATGTTCAAATCATTAGCCACTAAAGAAATGTAAATTAAAACTATAGTAAGAAATCATTACACACCTATCAAATGATTAAAACTTTTAAGAATAATCAGAACACCAAAGGATATGCAGAAACTGGAAAGGATATGGAGAAACTAGATCATGCATATATTACTGCTGTGAAACTCTGAAAAACAGTTTGGCAGTTTCTTCAAAACCTAAATATGAAATTACCACATGTCCCAGCAATTACATTCTTGGGCATTTACCTCAGAGAAATAAAAACATATGTTCACACACCAAAAAAACTGTACACGGTTGTTCATGTTCATGTTAGCCCAAAACAACCGAGACGTCCTTCAGTGGATTAATAGTTAAACAAATTATAATGCATTCATACCATCCAATACTTCCCCACAATAAAAAGAATGAACAATTAATGAATACAATTTGAGAGTTTATCCAGAAAATTTTATTTAGTGAAAAAAGCCAGTCCCGAAAAGTTTACATACTGTGTGATTCCACTTATGTAACATTCATGAAATGGTAAAATTATAGAAATGGACAATAGATGAGTGGTTGGCAGGCGTACAGGATGGGGTCAGAAGGGAAGGCAGGAAGACAAGGGTATTTCTATATAAAGGCAACACGAGGGATCCTTCCGGTGATGAAAATGTTCTATATCTTGACTGCGGTGGTGGACAAACATACACTTTTGATGAAACTGCAAAGAACTCAATACACAAACGAAAGGAGTGCAAATAAAACTGAGGAAACCTGAATAAGATGAAAAAATTGCATCAATGTCAACATCATGGTTATGATAATATACTACAGTTTTGCAAAATATCACCATTGGGGAAAACTAAGTAAAGGGCTCTGTCTGCATCATTTCTTACAACTGCATGTGATAAAATCTATTATCTTAAAATAAAATGTTTGATTTTTTAAAATGTAAATACATAATGCATACGAACAGCATAAGGCCCTACTTTACAAAAAGAAAAATGTTCGCCGTTACTGTTTTTGCCCAACCGCCATGTTTAATTCTGGCAACAACAATTTAAGACAACTGTGGATATCAGGAGAAGCTATGGATGAGGGTGATCCATGACATCTCTGGGCACTGTATCAATATTTTGGCATTGAAGAACATGAAAATGTTTAGCACAGAGTATGGAAGCCTAATGAAAATATGTCAGTCAGTCATTAAAACTGCCAAAATAGTAGAAGCTGCATACACTGTTAATTCTTAGGGCCATGTTAAGGCCACTGAGAGAGAAGTTTTACCTTGGTATGAAAACAAAACTATAACCATTCAAGCTATCCCTTAACAGAAAAGTCGATCTCAAAAAAGTCTGCCATAACCCCACCAGGTTCATTTGGTAGAGACTCAAATCAGTGCTTTCTTTTTGCAAACTCCAAAGTACTTATTTATGATCCTGGCCCAATCAATGCCCCTCCTTCAGGGATGCCAAGAAGAGAATCCACACTTGGAGTCAGAACCCCAAACTTGAAAAGGTCACTTCCAATCACAATCCTGTGATGATAGAAATCAGAAGACCTTGGCAAAGCTACGGAGTTAAATCTAATATTAAAAAGTAAAGAAAGAGTGCAAAGAAAGCGTTAGTGATAAAACTTTTGATAAATATAACTATAGCCATGAGTTTCTAAATATTATAGTTCAACTCAGTATCATATATTCAATCCATGAAGTTACAGGAGCCAAAAGAAATAGATTAAAATGTTAGTCTCTTGAAAAATGACTAGATACTGAAGGAACAATAAATAAATACCAGCAATGTAGCCCATAAAGGGATTGTGGTCATCAGTTACTGAGTGACCACATAGCCTTTCATGGTTTTGTGATAAAACTAGCTGTACAGGCATAAATCACCATTATGATCAGGCCTTGAAGCCCACAGTATCTCATCAGACTAACGGGCATGTTTATTAGCTGCCTAAAGGAGCTGATAGGATTCTTTAATGTTGTAGTCATGTTTCAGCATCCAGGCCTACACAATCATATCCTAACAACTCACCACAATTAAGTAAATGGAAATTCACGTACTTTAAAAGCTGCTCTACCAGTAGCTCTTAATATTTATTCAAAATATAGGTATTACTAGATCCTAGAACTAATAAAGATGACTTTAATGTTTCCAACTAACATTTTCAATATTCGATAAGGTAATCAATTTGTCCAATTTTAAGCAGCCTGGATTCATAAATGAGCTATTTGTCATGGACCTGATTTAAAATGCATTCTTTTCTCAAGTGATTGAATGATTGTGATGAAAATTTATAATTTGTAGTATACCACAGACGGAAGTGAATTGAATGCCTCTATCAAAATTATGCGTGGTAAAATCCTTTGCGCTCTCACACGGAAACTAGCAGACAAATGCAATTACATTAGATGTGCCGTCATCCAAACCTTCTGAAGAATGCTGTTTATTCAATCCTATCAATTTAAACTTACTCTACTACATAGCTGAACACAAATACCAGGCCATGACCATCATATTAATGCCATGAGGTTATCCCAAATGCCATTTCTAGAAATTAGTGGAGAGAATTTTCCTGGGTCCAGGCTATTTCACATATCGGCAATTGTCAGAATTAATCTGGGTCTAACTTAGATCTCTAACTTAATTTGTAACTTGATTTATACCTACGAGCTTGCAAATTAGACAACTGATTAAGGTGTATTGATTCGTTCTCCATAAAAAATGAAACTTTCAAATAAATCACATTATTACTTTTCATAAAAATTAACACACAGTATTTCCAAAACATATAAATTATTCAGTAGAAGTAATAAAGGAGAACACTCTTTTTATAAAAAGCAATTTCTATTGCTTATGACAATTTTGTGATGTTTTGAAAATCTTCACCCTAACAGAATATGCAGGTTGTAAATTTATACTAAAAAATTTTACTATTGTATGTAGGGTTCAGTTTATATACAGATAAACTTTATAAAATGCTAGTTGTGCTTTGAAATTGTCTCTGATGTAAGTGCAGTTAAATTGTTTTTTAAAAGACAAATATATGGCTCATTTCCCCTTCCAAGACTGTTTGTGGATAATCATTGAAAACCTGAATATTATAATGTGAACTTCCTTGAATTAAATAAAGTTCTTCATGTATTCTGCTCCAGAAGATGAGTATACAGGGGTGGGCAAATGTAATTGTGAGTACACAGAGTTTATTTCTGTATTATTACTTATTAATTATCATATTATTTATTATTATGATTAACCTACTCTTTCCTACCCTTATAGAAACAAACTTCTGATCTCAATTCAAAACCTGAGAGCCCTGGCCCAGGAACAAAAAGTATTTAAAAATCTGGAAGACCTCAGACCATGGGTTTCTTACCAACTTCCATTTACCATTGAACATTTGAAAAGGAACATACATTTTATAATTAGTTACAGATTTACTTTATTTGCTTTTGTCACCCAAAACATATTACTAGACATGACTGAATGTGTAAAATTACAGTAAAAGCGGCATTCTACCTTAAGCTAAAATAATAAACAGAGAACAGCTACATGTTTTTAAAAATGCTATTTTGAAGTCTCCTAACTTGGCCAGGTGATCTCTGTCCTCGGTCAACCATAAATATTCACAGTAGCAAACTAGGGAATGAGGACAGGCATCCTTCCGGCCCTGTGCCTGTTAAGTGTCTGCTTTACTTTCACATCATACATCATCTGTGACACTTATCCCATCCCATTGTTTAACAACTCTCTCCACCAACTGGAACCCAGAGTGCTCCATCTCACCCTCCCCTGCCATCATTCTCATCGCCGTGGCTCCTTCTGTCAGTCCAACCATCTGGAGCTCCTGGAATAGGTCACTTTGTCTCAGTGCCCCCTCAGCACTGCTGCTACGTGACTCCAGTTAACTTCCCACAGCAGCTATTGCCAATGTCTCTTCCAGAGTCCGCCTCACTGAACCCACCCCGCTCTCAACAGAAACCTTATCTCCTGTGGCAAAGACAGTGAGGCTAGCAAACATGGACTCTCTCAGTTTTCTGGCCCATCTCACTTCTTTCCACCAATTCTGGTGAGAAAGTTGGCCTTTAACTGTTCAAGGTTAATGACACCATACCTACCTTTGAGCAGACACCTTCCCATCTGTTCAGTGCTTTACTGCACAGGTTATACTATCCTGTATGTTCCTTCCCTCCTTCTTGCGCTGCCTCTGTAGTGCAGTTAAGTAAAGGAGCCTTGTTTCAACTGTCTTCTACCTACCCTGCCTGCATCACCCCCTCTCTCTAGACAACAGTATTCCTTGAAATGAGTTACTTTCAGTCACCATTTGCTACACCCACATCTTCACCTCCAATTATTTTCAACTCACTTAAACCATTTTTGCTCCTACTTCCACCAAATGTACTTTGGCAAAGGTGAGAAATGATTAATGCCACCATCGAATAACATGAATTCTTTTGACTAGGCATCTTACTTGCCCTCTCTATGAGTATTAACACTGCAGAAGACTCATTTCCACTTAGAACTCTTCCTAGGACGTGCAAACACTGCCTTCTCTTCATTGTCCTCCCTCTTTGGCAGCTCCTTCTCCATCTGTTCTCTGGGCTGCTTTCACATCCCTCAGTCCCCAAGTGTCAGTGGGCCCCAACAATCTATCCCTGGATTGCTTCCCCTTTTCCTTGGATAATATCATTAATTTCTGTGCCTTCATTTACCACATATACGGCTCCTAGAATTACTATCTCATTTACTCACCAAATATTTACGTAGCACCTTCTACACAACAGGCTCTCGTCTGGGTGCTGGGGTGAAGCCATATGCTGCCAGCTGGGGCTTTCAGCAGCATCTCAAATCCAACATCTCAAAATAAATATTTTCTCCTAAAATATGTTTACTTTTAGAATTATTTTCTTGGATATTGATAACACCCAGTCATCCTTGCTAAAGACAGAACTATCCTAGTTCCTTCTTTGTCATGTATGATGATCAATGGCCGGTCCATTTAATCCCCTTTACATTCATTGCCTCTCTTCTCTTCTTCACTCCTGCAAATACATGGTTATCTCTCATATTGTTCCTGAGACTTGCTTTGTCCCTCTACTTTTACAACCTTCCCATCCATCCTCCACAGTACCATTCTGAGAAGCTTCAAGCTAGTATGTTGCACACTGATCGTATTGTTTATGAAGACATCAGAAAGAAACATCTAAACCTCTTCACGTAGTGTAGAAGACCTTCCACTGCTAGTCCTAGGAAATGACAGTTATGCTATCAGTGCTTATTATGTGCCAGGCATATGCCAAGCACTAAAAACACATCATGTTATTTATTGTTAATAATCTGGGGGGAAGGAGGCAGAATTGTCATGATGGCTAATTTTATGTCACCTGACTGGGCCACAGGATTCTCAAATATCTGATTAAACATTGTTTTGGGGTGTATCTGTGACGTGTTTCCAGAAAAGAATGACATTTGAATTGGTAGACTGAGTAAAACAGACAGCCCTCCCTAAAGAGGGTCAGCACCGTCCAGTCTGTTGAGGACCTGAACAGAATGAAAAGGCAAGAAGAGAAATTCCACCTCCCTGCCTGACTGAAGGAGCTGGGTCGCTGGTCTCCTCCTGCCCTCACACGGGGACTTTCTCCATCAGCACTTTCAAGCGTCTGGACTGGGGCTGGAACCGCACCACTGCTCTCCATGGTCTCCAGTTTTTCCACATCAGAGAGAGACTTCTCAGCCTTCACAATCACAGGAGCCAATTCCACATGATCACTAAGTCAGTCAATCTACCTCCCATTTCTTCTGTATCTCTGGAGAATCCTGGCTAACACACTTATCATTTCCCATTTTAAAGATGATGAAACTTGAAACAGATAATCAGAGAAATCAAATAATTGCTTAAAGTCACTCAGCTGCTAAGGGACAGAGACAGGCCTGACCCACTCTCGTCTCCCAGGGCCACCTTTTAACTGCTGCGCTGCCCCACCTGCCCCCTTGCTCTGGGTGCACTCCCCTCCAGTACTCAACGCTCCAGCCATGCCAGTTCTTTCAGAAAACACCAACACGCTTGTCCAGACTTTCATCTGAAATGTCATTTCTTACTTGTACCCTTTGAGAAAATGCTGACTTATCTTGAATGCTCAGAACAAATGTCACACCTTTTGTGGTTTAAAAATCAGCTCTGAGAACAACTCCCACAGAGAGATTGCTAAAATGCCACTAACAGGGATCTGCTTTGGTGCCATGTCATGGCCTCCTGATGAACATGATTATTAGGAGGCAGCTCTTATTTGGCACAGGAAAAGCACATTTTTTTAAATGAGCCTCATGAATTTATAGTTAAATCTTATAAAGTAGGTAACAATTTTGGCCAGCAGTGTTGGTAGATAACAAGGCAAGTAAACAGCCTTCCAAACTCGACAGGTGTAATTTGCACACTTACCGATGTAAACGTGAGCTGTCCTTGGAGGCAGTCTATTCAAGTGAAAGAACACTGTCAGACCCACCAGGACTTGAAATTATGTCTACCATGTAATCACATAGGTGCCTAGCATATGCTACTTAAACCTCAGAGCCTCAGTTTATCCATTTTTAAAATAGGAATAAAATAGCTAGATCATAGGGCTTGCGCCAGGATTAACTGAGAGAAGTTCCAGATGTGGCTTCTGGGAGAGATCAAGGTCAGTCGCCTGCCACTCCCTGCTCTCCCCGTTCCTCAGTGCTGTTGCTCAAAAGGTAACAATCAACTCTCTTACAGACTCTTCAGTGAGACCTCATTTGGCCAACTGAAGTATTTGCCATACCAATCATTTTACTTTCTCCTGACAAGTCCAACCTGCCACAGTAGGGACTGTACACAGCAGAAAATTGAAGGAATCATTTAAATAAACATGGTAGATCCCTTATGAAAAGCTGCCAGAGTTAAATATTACAACTTATCTATTCATGGTCAATTTATTGACCATGCATTGCTTCTGAGGAAAGACCTCCTGTTTAATAAAAGCATTTAAGTTAACCCAGACACCCTTTTAACAAGAATCAACAAAGGGGACCAGAAAAACATTGATGAGTGACATTTCAGCTGTTCATAAAGTGCTCCTCTGCAGAGAGCCCTTGGGAGTGGGGGGGCGGAGCACCACAAAACCAAAGTGAACAGAGCTATCCTCCGTGAACTAAGAGTGTGTAATTAAGAGAACATGTACTCAAGCACCAAAGAGATCATAGTTAGGTCGACAAGTAGGTAGGAAGAGACAGATAGACAGACAAACGGACAGACGGGGAGGGAGAGAGAGACAGAGACAGACAGAGAGAAGCAGGCTCCCAGCTTTGCCTCTTGATTTTAAAGCAATGCAGGCAGTAACAACTGGGAGGACTTCTGGAAGAAGTGGCACAGCCTTCGGCAGTTCGGAAACACCAAATTGAAACTAGGAGGCCTGTGGCAGCTGCAAGCCCCACACAATTAGACTGTTGGCAAGTCGAGTGGAAAACCGAGCCAGGAATAATACTGAGTAGCAGCAGAGCCTCTAAAGCTGACCATTCCTCCACATGTTTTAAACATATGTTTAGCCCAGCAGGGGTCACGGTGACAGCTGAAAAGCCCCTTCAGAAACTGTCAGAGATGGCATTTGTGAATGCCTCTTGGTGCCTTAATGTGCCAATAAGGGTGTTTTCCTCTCGTGTTAGCATGAAATGTGCTGAGAGAATGCAGCACACAGGCCCAGCGGGTGCGAGCCAAGACCAAGAAGCCAGAATGTGTCCCTCACGCCAGGCCACCCGTCTGACACCCGTGGCCTCTGCAAACCATCACCTTATCACTACACTGCCCCACTTCCCCTCAGGCTATTTAGGAATCACCCAGCTGTCACCGGGAACATCTCAGCTTTCGTCTAGCCAAACCAAGCACCACACCATTTGTCTCACACAGTAGATCTCAATAAAGGGTATTCAGAATGGGCACTTTGGTATTTCTAAGCAGTGTGATCAAAAACATGAATTCGTATTATCTCCGGAGGGAAGCCCCGGGAGTGACGGCACTGAGTGTACTTTTAACCTGCGTCTCCACCAGCTTCCTGAAGGCCGCGCTTCCCTGTTCGGCCCCTTCTTTGGCTAAGATATTTCACAAAATAATAATATACCATAATTCTGACCCTGCAGATGTAATGTATGTTTAAATCTTAAGTTTCTTTTTCTTAAGTTTGTGGAATTTTATTTAATTAGTTAGCTTTCTTTTTAGTTTTATTGTTGTTCAAGTACAGTTGTCTCCATTTTTCCCCCATCCCAGCCTTCCCCACCTCCTGCCCTGATCCCACGCCACTCCCCCCACTTCATTTTGTCCTTGTGTCCTTTAGAGTTGTTCCTGAAAACACTTCCCCCTTTTCCCCCTTTCCCCCTTTTCCCCTGTTATCCCCTTCCACCTCCTCTATGGTTACTGTCAGTTTGTTCTTAATTTCAATGTCTCTGGTTATATTTTACTTGCTTGTTTGTTTTGTTGATTAAGTTCCACTTAAACACTTGGTCATAGAAAATAAATTGAAATAACTTTAAAAAATCGAACTTAAAAAAATAGAGGCAGTCATTCCATTTAACCATTTGAAATAAAATGAATGTCTCAGAAAAATTCACAGCTACAAATAACAGCAAGTCACAACCCACATTTCTGAATGAAAAATCAAGGGCCACATTTCAACAAACTGAAACAGAATAATTTTGCAAAGATAGATTCAAGGATCTAAAGATCTCTCTTATTAATTTCATAGTGAAAAGTTTCTTGGTAGATAGAGTACTTTGTAAGTTATAGTAAATTTGGCTGTTAGACAAACAGCTGAAACCCGAGCCTCCGGCTCCGGTCAGCCACCCTCCCACTGTTCCATTCAGCGCCATGTATGCCGCCCACAATTCAGTCTCTAAAAACCTGACAAAGTGGAAGGGTGATTCTGAAAAACTGGGAGAAATGCCCTGTGGAGACACAGACATGAGAACAAAGTCAGAGCACAAAAAGTCCCCTCCAGCCCGGGACTACGGTGCTGTGAACAGCACCATGATGATTAAAGGCAACAGCTTAATTTTTTACCCTTAAATGAGCCTAAGAATTTAAGCATGTGTGCCCTACAAACAAGGATACTCAAATGTGTATATTTCTCCAGAATTTTTTAAAGGCTGAAGGCCTTCGGTATAAATCGTTTCTTGGGTTACTAAATTGTGTAAATTTATCAAGCACACTTCCAATGATTGTGCTAAATGTACTTCTTTCATACTTCACAAAGTCCTCTTAGTCCTCCCATTCTAAAATTTAATAACCAAATGTCATCTTTTCCAGGCATTTGATGATTAATTGGTTGATTTGATTTCTCTTATTTTAACACTTTTTTCTCTAAGTCTTTCAAAACTAAAACGACAGGACTTCCCAGCGCTTAAATCTACCGGAGCCGGTTCCCAGTCCCACACGGTGGAGTTCCTGAGCAGTGACTGGCCCTCGCCACCTGCGGTTCCCTCCACGTTAAAGTAGGGTAGCAATCACAAAAGGTCACCACATTGTTGAGATGACTTTAAGCAGGTTAAAAAATGCATTCACAACAGATTAGCCACTATTATTATAAATGCTGCTCTGGTCTTGAATAGGTGTTATTTTCTGGAGACTCAATCCCTTCTATTTATTCAGTTTCACCTATTATTACCATAGTTTTAACTGGCTAGATCTAAAAAAAAAAAATGTAGATCCAACCAATTATTGACTGGTTACAAAGAGCCATAAAAGTCTGAACAGAAATATTAGTGGGCAAAAACCCTCCTTTTCTGATATTCTTCCAAATAAACAATGAAAGAATTTTTTTCTTTTTAAAGATTCAAAAATGGCTTAGAAAAACGTCATGTTTTGTCATAATAGAGTATGGTTGCAAAGGAAAATAGTTTCTAATAACTGATCAGATAACACTAGAAGTGATGAGGCAAGCGATCTCCTCAGAGCTACACAGCTTTACTGTCTTTTCACTACTTTGTGATTCACAAATGTTTCCATTAGAGCAATTTTTTTTATGCTTGTGTTTAATCTCCTGTAAAGGAGAACAAAGTTTTCCCCATGTTTCTTCAGGATGGTGAGAATAGCAGCCACTGGAAATTCATTCTTTCTTTCTTTATTTCTTTTTTTAACTTTTAGAGGGGGAAAGGGAGGGAGAGAAACACGGATGTACATCGATCAGTTGACTCTCACAACCCCCCAACTGGGACTGGCCCACAACCCAGACATGTGCCCAGACCAGGAATTGAACCTGCAACCTTTCGGTTTGTGGGAAAACGTCCAACCCACTGAGCCACACCAGTCAGGGCAGCCCCTGGAAATTCTGACCATTTACAAACATAACACCTTTCATATACACACCCTTCACAGCTGTCAAAGCACTTTCACTCATATCATCTCATGCAATCTTCACAACATCCAAACAGAGGAGAAAGAAGTTTATTCTCCGATGAATGAAGTAACTAAAGCCCAGACTGACGGTTTCTCTTGGTTCTGACGTAATTGTTTCTTTCACCACTGACCCTGGGCCTTACTCCCAGGCTGCGCCCATGACCCCCACACACACTGCACCGCTGCTCATGTGACCCATGTGTATTCTGTCCCCTCGGCAGATCCTCGTGACAAAACTTCCTGGTCTAGGGCCCAGTAAACACTAACCCAGTGCCAGGGTTCCTAGATCTAGTGGTCAGGAGTTATTCAACCTGAGTCTTTCGAACAGCTTGTGGTTAGTTATGTGTATATTATCTGCCCCAACTGATTAGATTGGGGACCAAAATAAAAAACAATAATAACAACAACAGCGGCAGCAGCAACAACTCCAAGGCTGCACTATGACAGATGTTTTACTTACGATATGTTTTATCCTCACCACAACCCTGGGTATTTTTATTTTACAGATGAAGACACTGAGTCTCAGGGAGGCTAAGAACTCCCATAGGGCCACAGAGAGCTAGTGGTAATGATGTCAAATTTGAAATCCAACTTCAGCTGGCTCCCAAATCCATCTACTTTTTCTGATGACACATGAAATTTTCATGATGACACATGAAATTTTCATGATGACACTGAAATTTTTAATTTATGCATTTCCAACAGCCAGCATGATGCCTACCCATACGGTTGTTGTTCATTCAGAGTGTGTTAATAGTTAAAGGAAGAGCCAAAAAGATATGCACCATCCTTTCTCCTCATCTTATGGAAATTTCTGTTTTCCTGTGTGATACCCGTTCCCAGCTTTCTCTCTAATAGGTGCTGCTCTCTCCCACTCCTCTGAATTCAGCGGGCCAGAGGGGTGAGCATTACCTGCTCTCCATTGCTGCGTCCAAACAAGTGCCCATCAGCAGCTCTCAGCACACTTTCCAAGGCATACCTGAGCATTTACGTACCTTCCCACATTTTTATCACCTTCGTCTGCTGTCCTCTAGGACATACATTCCCAAGTTCTTTAGTAACATTAGCGCCCAAGACAAAATCTTCTACAGCCCCACATCCACCATCACATTTTCCTTGAACTTCTCAATGGCAAACAACTGCAATCCATGGCAGCCACTCTGCATCCCAGCATCTCTCAGAAATCCCCTCCTTCAAGGTTATGATCTTCGCATTTCCCTTCTCTGGCTACCTTACTCTTACTTCCGCTGCCAGTGTCTCCATGACTGAACCTGATCTTTTTCCTTCCAGCTTTTTGTCAGCAATCTGCAGCCTCCTAAACAATCTCCTGCCTCCCTCATGCCTGTACTCTTTCCTGCTCCCTCCTCTCTCTTCCCTGTGCTACAGATACACTCGGTCTTCCCCAACTGCAAAGCCTTTCTCACAAGTCTATTTGAATTCGATTTTTCCTCTATGTCTGCCTTTACTACTTGTGAATTTGCTGAAACTTACAGATTGAGTAAATCCAAAACTAGGAATCCACTTCCAGGAGCAAAAGGGCTATACAAGAAGACTTATGTATAACAATGCAATTACAGGTATGAGTTCTGCATATTTCTGTGATAATGTTTCAAGTATCAGGAATACAATAATGACATAGCGGAATATATCTTTACTTTAGCAATTGGTTATCCAAATACAAAGCAATCACCTTTAAATTCATGTTGGTTACTATTTCTAGACACAATCTTTTCTGTTTTCTCAAGTATCATGAAGAAAATCTGCTTTTGATGTTTTCTAAGGATTAATTCCATGTTTTTATCATTTCTCTTTCTCAGATATAAGTAACCTTAAAAATAAAATATGTACATTTATGCCAATAAAGATATCTGAATGACTACTTTTTTTATACTCACATTTAGGTGAGAATTCTTTTCCAAAGGAGACAAACTAAATGTCATTTTGGTATATCTTCTAAAGGTGAAAGAAAAATATTCAAAATTCTTAAGTGTTAGGGTAAAATATGATGAAGTTCCATTACGTGATTTATGTTATCTAAATAAGAAACACAAAGATTTTGATAAGATACAAAATTTTAAAATCTCATTTGAATATTATATATTCATGTGGAATTATTTTTATTTTCTTGTATTATGAGATGAACACATAGCCAAGAATGTTATGAAAAAAGAATACTTTATTCATCAAGTTACTAGGAAATAATACCAGTGCCTTTAGGAAAATATCACATTCAAAAGAAAATCTCATTTATATCAGTAAAAAATCCAACTCGCACTTGGCTTATCTGTCATCAAAAAAGTACCTTTCACTCTAGGTGAACATCTAAGAATAGAAAATAGCAAGCTAGTGATCTCCTGAGACTAGATCCGTTTTCCTCCTCTCTCTGATTTCACCTGCAGGGGGCAGTACAGCTCTGATGATAGGAGCTGAAGTCAGCATGCCCCAGATGAAATCCCTGCTCTGTCACTTTCAGTTATATAAACCAGGAAAAGTCAGTTAACCTGAGCCTTAGCTTCTTATGTGTAAGTGAAGGAAAGAATGTAATCTACTTCATAGGACTGTTATAAAGATAAAATGAAAAAATAGCCATATACATATGCTCCATCAATATTCCACTATTATTATTTTATACATTATCAGTATATCAGCCTTCCCTGGGATATTATCATTAACACAATTTATTCAACTAATGTATTTTAAGCACCTAATACTTGTTAGGCTCTGTGAGTGATGAGGCTAAACACACAATCCAATCTCTCTTCCCAGAAGTTCACAGTCTGTGTAAAAACAGACAGATACATCATAAATAGAACAATGCAGCAAGACCAGTATAGAAAGTACAGCAACGCTACAAGAAGGCTGGATTTCTTTACTTTCAACCAAATAAGCAGGAGGGAGGGGGGCTTCTTGTCATTGTAGGAAGATGAACAGAGAAATACAATTAGGTAAAATGAAGTCCGTTTCTCCATCTCCTGCCCCTCCCCAAATCAGGCACTATCCCTAGCTGTTTAGACAAACACACATGACCCGGGCTCAGCCAGTAGGTGCTCTTGACTGGACCTTTGAGTCCTGAGAGACCAATGTCAAGTTGTTCAAATAGTCAGAGGACATTCCCGGCCCCCTCAGTGGAGGGCAGTGGCCAGGGTGTGGAGGTTAGAATTGGGGGTGGCAGTGTCCGTGGCAACAGTAACAGGACCGGTACTAAGCCAGCTGCGCCAACGCGATGATCTCAGCCGTGCCCTCCGTGGCTTGTCCTCCCTTGGTTCCCAGCCTCTTTTTGAATCAGATCTCTAGCCGTCTGGCCAATTTGCCAGAAACCCAATATCCTTCCAACTAATTAGTTTTCTGCCTCTGTTGGCCAGAGGTCCTCTGTCATCTGAAACCAAGAACCCCACTTGGTACCTTGGGCCATCAAGTAAAACTTTCCAGCCTCACCAAAACTGAAGCCCTGACTTTCCAACTGGCCTCAAAGGGCCATTTTCTCCTGTGTTAACTAAGATACTATTTTGTTGCCTTTTTCAGTAGAAATAGACTTTATTGTGAAACCTTATTTAAGAAAAACGAATAGCAAGGAAACTATTATCTGAATTTTCATTTAGCAAAAGAAACTATTGTTCCTACTTGCCACACACACACCCTTCCACAACATTCTCTTATTCTTTCCACTTTATGACAAGCAGTGAAGAAGAAAGCAGTATGGGGAAGAACAATGTAAAAACATGGAGAAAGAAGAAATCATTTACTGGTTTCTTATAGATCAACAACCCACTCCTCTCTTTGCTTTCTTGTTAATATTAAGTTGGTCAAATTGGCATTTTTCTAAGAAGTCAAATATCAGTAACTAGGTACTGGAAAGTAAAACGCCGGCCACAGGCACATCTCCTCCTTGGACCCCTGTCACTGGTGGATGATGAACAGGTGAAAACGATTAAGTTGAAAATGCCCACCCTCCGGGAGGCCCCCAAAGACCACCAGGTTGGGAAACCACACTTGGAAAATCACTTACATGAACATTGTAAAGAAAAAGATCCTATTGAAATACTGAATAGAAGAAATATTTGCTTTGCTTCACTATTTGGGGTGTGGGATACACGGGCAACGAAACCAGTGAGAACATTTAAGAAGGCTTTTCACTTTCAAATCCCCAAATTTCTTTCTCCCCACATTATCACTTCCCAGCTGTCTCCAGATTTTATTCTGCATCCACTTTGGCTATGAGGTCAGAGTTAAGCCTTCAGGAATGTGCCTCTCTATAGGCAGAAACCTGATTCCCTCTAAAAAAAAACCCTTAGTAGACCTTGGGAAAACTGCAGTTGCTATCACTTGTACAGAGAGAGCTTTCGCAGCCATTGGATTTGAAATGTGCTATTTGTTGAACTGCCAAAGGTTACTGCTCCCTGGAGAACAGAGCCAGTTCCTCTAAACCCCTCCCACTGACTCATATGTTTGTCTGGCTGCAGCAGCTGCTAAAAAAGATGGGAGTTAAAAAGCTTCCACACAAGTGCAAAAGCAATAACCAAAACAGTGGCAGTGTCCGCAGGTCTCAAATAGAAAATATCTTTCCTGAGAAAGGCAAGGGTAGAGGAAGGGACATTAGAGAAAAAAAACAGTGGAATACAGATGGTTGAAGATGAAAAGAAACAGGAAGGAAATCACGGGTTCTCAGGGCTGGAATCTAGCTGCTGTATGACCTTGCAAAAAAAGGCAGTGTCATGGATTTATTTTCTTCCCCTGTGGTTAAATATTCCTTGACCTAGATTTACATGAAAGTTTATATTGATAACTTGTCCACTGTCACATGGTTATAATCATATACTTCAGCAATGCCCTGAGAACCTTAAAAGTTGTTTTATTATTATTATCACTACTACTATTATTACTTCATCATTTCTTCCATCCTAATATCTCGGTGGGATAAGACAGAAGATATTTCCTGCACCAAGTAAAGATTTCTTGACTCTCAAGTCCCTGTCTACAGATCCCATGTTTCAGACAGTAGAGCCCAGGAAAAAAGTTGGGAAAGCAGCACCATCATCTCACTGCGGCGGCCTCGGTCCTCCCTGCTCTCTTCCACCCTCACGGCCTAGCGTTTGCAAGTTTTCCCATCCCCTTCATCGCACAGGAAAGTGATCTAATAAGCATCGATCTGGGGTGTGAAGGAGAAACTGTGCTGCCATTCTCGGCTAATCTTCCACCTTCAAAAAAGACAAAGAGAAAGGATGATGTTCGCCACACAGAAACTGCTAATAATGGGACTTTTTATTCCAAAGTATGAAAGTTAATAGGAGACGAGAAGCCTTCCCTGAAAGCGCTCACATCACACCACTGAGATATAGTGAAGGTGCAGTTCTCTGAAATCCCCAAACCTTTTCCTCTGAGAATCCTGAACAATCCATTTGGTCCATGCCCATAGATTACAAACGCCTTCTTTAGTGCTGGGTAGAAAATGATCTGCCTTACCAGAGTCTGTCTCTGCCGCAGCCTTTCTTCATCTGTAATCATAAGCGGGGGGGG